>CM036534.1:8147788-8183270 GCA_020745685.1 Tautogolabrus adspersus | reverse complement strand
ATAAAACTTAGGAAGATTCTTAAAAACAAAGTTAGGAATTTTCAGGAGTACCAGAGACATGAGACTTACACCAAAAACAAAAGTGGCTAAAATTAACAATAAAAGTTCAGACAAGTTTAGTAAAACTGAATATTCAAATGGATTGTCTAAAATGTGTTTAAATGTAAGAATTTAGAGGCTTACCTTTCCACTCAATTCACTCAAACAATTTTAGGACAAGTGTAGTGTGATCTTAAAGTTAAGAAGAAAGTTAAGAACTTTGTTTTCAAGAATCTAATTTCTTCTTAAGTTTTTTCTTAGGAAGAAACATAAGAAGAAAGTTAAGAAAATATATCAGAACTTTTTTCATGAATATGAAATCTTCTTAACTTTTGTCTTAAGACTGAAGTTAAGAAGAAATCAGCACTTAAGAAGTTTTTTTATCTTAAGAAGCTTTTGTGAATCCGGCCCCAGGTCAGATTCTTTGTATGTGTAAATGTACTCGGCAATAAAGAACCGATTCTGATTGTAAAAACTAAAGAGACACATACTCTATTTGGCATTCTGATAACTGCCTGTAAGAAAACCATAACTAGACCCTGGCTCCATCCTGACCCCCCCATGACAGAGGAGTGGGAGGATATAGTTCATGAAATCTATATTATGGAAACAATGACCTTCTCACTCCGTTTATAAATGGATACATTTACGCAGTGATGGTGAAGATGGGTCTCATATGTACGTTTGTCACGGCCACACTTTCCTGAATTGATAAATGAACAGATACCGTTGATGTTGTTATCCTCATACATACATGTGTACTGATGTCATGTACGGATATCATGCATTATAGATTTAGGTTTTCTGTACTTTGTCTATTTGTGCTCTTTGGCCCTCCGCTTTGAGGCGTAGAAAACATGTTGAAACGTGTCTCCCTACATATTCATGAAAATCAATGTGACTACACATCCCTCTTTACAGATTGTATATAGTTATAGAGGAAGAAGATAGATATTGGAAACGAGGATGTTGAGGAGGAAAAGGGTTTCAGGAATATCTAGATGTTTGCTGCAGACTTTCACTGTCGACCCTTTATGCTTTCAGTAACTGCACGGCTAATTGTAAATTGTTCTCAACCATCCTCTAAATAAAGAATTGAAGAAAAAGAAAGAGACACATACTCTGTGTGTTCTTAAGTTCATTATGTTTTATTATCACTGTTTCATCATTGATGCTTCAAAAGGCAGCGACAGTTTAAGGCTCAGCGGTAGAGTCGGTCGTCTCTCAAGCGGAAGGTCGGCGGCTCGATTCCCAGCTTCTGCAGCCACATGTCTGATGTGTCCTTGGGAAAGACACTTTGCCCATAATTGCTCCGACTGCTTCGTCTGTGGTGTGTGAATGTGTATGAATGGATGAGTTAATACTGATGGACTTTTTACTCAGCAGCCTCTGCCATCAGTGTGTGAATGTGTATGAATGGATGAGTTAATACTGATGGACTCTTTACTCAGCAGCCTCTGCCATCAGTGTGTGAATGTGTATGAATGGATGAGTTAATACTGATGGACTCTTTACTCAGCAGCCTCTACCATCAGTGTGTGAATGTGTATGAATGGATGAGTTAATACTGATGGACTCTTTACTCAGCAGCCTCTACCATCAGTGAGTGAATGTGTATGAATGGATGAGTTAATACTGCTACCATCAGTGTGTGAATGTGTATGAATGGATGAGTTAATACTGATGGACTTACTCAGCAGCCTCTGCCATCAGTGTGTGAATGTGTATGAATGGATGAGTTAATACTGATGGACTCTTTACTCAGCAGCCTCTACCATCAGTGTTGAATGTGTATGAATGGATGAGTTAATACTGATGGACTTTTACTCAGCAGCCTCTGCCACAGTGTGTGAATGTGTACTGATGGACTCTTTACACAGCAGCCTCACCATCAGTGTGTGAATGTGTATGAATGGATGAGTTAATACAGGACTCTTTACTCAGCAGCACCATCAGTGTGTGAATGTGTAGGTGTGACCTGCGGTGTGAAAGCGCTTTGAGGAGTCAGAAGACGAGAAAAGAAATAAACAAGCTCAAGTCCATTCACTGTTTACTGTTCATGTGATTTTATACACGTTTGTAATGTTGTGAAATTCATGCAAAATAATGGTGATAATGGTGAAAGTGGGATTATTCCTCAGACTATAAGTGGACTGTCAGACAAGAATCCAGCAGTAGACCTCGATATGTGACCTCAGAAACCTGACTCAATTAACACTTTGACAACGATTTAAAACACTGTGACAAAAAAATAACCACATTTAATTATTTAAATCAGGGTTTCTCAACTGGTGGGTCGGGACCCTAAAGTGGGTCTTGGAGCCGTTTTCAGCAGGTCAATCTTTCATTGAACGAATCTGATTGGCTGAAAAATATCTGAAATTAAAAAAATTATAAAATGTAAAAATGTTTTTCAAAATGTAAAATTTGTCTGAAATTTTGTAAGTGTTTCAAACTTCGTAATTTTGCTTTGCACTTCCCAGCCACCGTATCCAAAGGACAAAGTCTGAGGAAGAAACGTCACTTGTCGATGAATCCTTTAAACGGGAGCTCCTCGGGGTGCAGATTTTGTTTCCGTCTTAAAACCTTTTCTTTTTGTTTTTTGGATCCAGCATACACGTAGGGATGTGCGTGCCTTTTTTTGATTTTTCATAAAGTTTAAAACATGCAACATGAGCTGCTTTGAGTTTGAAACGAAAACGCCGTTGGATGTGATTTAAATCCTTTTTCTAACATTTTATTTTTCACCAGGAGAGCTTAAAAGACACAGAAAAGTTAGAGGAGCTTAATCGGTGCCCTGCAATTTAAAATTTTGCTTCTTCATTTGAAGAGTGTTTTTACAAAAATATAAAATAAAGTTCTCCCAGATACACAAGTTTGTAACGATGGTTAGAGGGTCATGAAGCTCAGAAGGCGTGGCGTTTAATTTCATAGGCGCAGATATTGTGAGAGCTCGACGACCCCGAGGAGTCTTTAAAGACTTCTTCAGACTTTTATTTGTTATTAGTCGACTCTTAAATCAAAGATGTCCTGAGGTAGAAGAGCGGCCGAGCAGCTTCAGATCCACGGTGAGGCTGAGGAGGAGGAGATGCATTATGTGTGTGTGTGTGCGCGCGTGTGTGTGTGTGTGTGTGTGTGTGTGTGTGTGTGAGAGTGAGAGAGAGAGACTGAGGGTGATGTGTTGGAGAACGAGTGGGACGAGGAAGGAGCCAGGCTCGTCTGCACATTTAGATCAACCTTTTCATGGGAAGAGGCCCCCTGATATGTTCCTCTTTGGTCGAGCCTGACTGTATGAATTCATTATTCCTTTAAGGGAGCACTCGTGCAAAAATCAGCTCCGAAACCCCCCGCCGCCCCCCTGCCGACCCATCAATTGGGCCTACATTTATTATTTTGACCTTTCCTTTGCGGGGGGAGTGACATCAAAGTGGATCCTGGACGGTGTTGTCATCCTCTCAGTGTGAGAGGCAGACTGCAGGCCTGCACGGGTTTTTGTTGTCAGAGAAAGAAAAGAGACGGAGTCTGGGTCGACATAATTAAAATGAGAATCAATTAGGGAGCGGGTGACGGAGGAAAAAACAAGGGTGGGGGGGGAGCCAGGCGCGTTAATGTGTGGGCATGTTGGTGTCTCTAAAACTCTGACACAATGATTGTACATTTTTTTTATTCTTAAAGCTCCTGTGAGGAACTTTTAGTTTGAGGTGAATTTGGCGCCCCCCTGTGGACAAATGTACCTGTTTTAGTAAAGTGCATGTGTCTTTCTTTAAAGTGAATGTGACATGTGACACATACATTTATCAGAAATCAAGTCTCTCCTGTGTAAATGTGTCTCTGAGTCATGACTGTCTACAATGAGTGAGAAGCTCGAGTCCCGCTGGCTGTGTTGTTGTCAGAGCCGTGTTTACATGGACGGGATGGCCGGCTCCTCCCCTTGTGTATAAAAGCTGTTTTAGTCAAGGACTAGAGAGAAGAAGAAGAACATACTCACTGATTATTTTGATGTCACGTAAGAGTTTTTAGATCACGCTCATTCTGTGTCAATTAACATGCAATGTGACGCTACGAGCTAACTAAAGAGCGCTAACATTAGCATGCTAACACAACAATGCAGGACACGGGTGAGTGCAGCTCGAGCCAAGAACAATTTTGTCCGCTTGTTTGACTCCTTGATGCGAATACGAGTGGAGGGGGGTTGGAGGTGTGTCGCTGGAGGAGAACAGATGCTTCAGTGTGGAGGAGGCGTGGCTTTTGGCTTCATGCTGGTGCTTAAGGGCAACCACTGCTGGATCAAAAAGTCGCACCTTCAGCCTTTACAGAAATTAAACTAATAAAGACCATATTTCCAAGACGGCCATGTTGATGTGACATCGAGCTCAGGGTGGGAAGCCTAACGTCGTTGTCGTGTCTTGTTGGGCTCCAGTTTTAAGGTTGTGTTAACATCACAAATCAGAGCACCTGTTTTCCTGATTGATGAGACAGTACTCAGAAAATAATTACTGAAAGTCTGGGGACACAACGAGCTGCATTATGAGTTAGACAACATATTTAATAACCCACTTCCTAGTTAACATTTACTTTTGACTATCACTGAAGTGCTGTACAGGAACGTGAATTAAAATGTGACAGGGTGATAAAGAGAGACGATGACTGTCGAATAAAGACTGTAACAGCAAAGACAAAAACAAACAAAAAATAGTGCTTCTCCTCCGAAGAAGACCTTTTCACGTGACATGCTGCCTGCCAGAAGCCTTCGAATCAGCTCCCACTGTCCTTTGACTTCACCTACTTGTTGACCCTGCTACAAGATAGTGTTGTAGTCATGACGACGCTAACCGAGACCAAGGTTTACCCAAGACCAGAGTGCTCCGAGACAAGACCAAGACATTTAGGGATCGAAACCAAGTCAAGACCAAGACCATAAATATCAGAGAACAATCATCATCTTGAGTGCAGGGGGCGTGTCACTTACTGTAACACCGGGAAGGATGCGGCCGTAACCGGGGGATAAAAATCAAACTGTGAATGAGTTAAAGTTATTTGTTCTTTTAGAAAGAGGTGTTTTCCTTCTAATCTCAGTAATGACCTTCAGAAAGTGGTGTCAAGACCGGTCTTGGTTCTACAAGATGTGGGGAGTGAAACGCTAACTTTTCGTAGCGTTTATTACTTCTAGATATTAACGACCAGTCAGAGCAGAAATATTCGAGCCTGAGGTCAAATTTTCTGATCTGTTTCCAGCGATTTAAATGTAAGTCCTGCTTTCTGTCACAGTTAAATATTTCACTCATCAAGAATCTGCAGTGAGGAGAAGACAGAGAACCACTCCGCCTGACACACGGCAGCAGGTTCAGAGATTAGAAACGACTGAATAAAAACGATAAATCTCGTGGTGGACGGTCTTTGCTGATTTCAAAGGTCATAACGAAGCATCAGTATTCATTTCAGTCTGATTCATGAGCAGCTTAAACTTTGTACAAACATATCTGAATTTATTTTTAACTGAATTCTGCAAAACCAGAGGTGAGATTGTTTGTCCTAAACTCAGAGAATCAAATCACCTGTGATCTAAAGTCAGTTTCTTATCACTGAACATCATATCTGGGGATTAAATAATAATAATAATAATAATGAATTTCATTTATGACACACTTTACATTTAAAGCAATAAAAGCAGAAGAATCAGTGCAGGCAGAGATAAAACATGAGCACAGGAACAACCGAGCAGTGGTGTTCAGAAAATGTTCCTCTAAAGAAAAAAGGTTTCAGACCAGCAGTCTGTGGCGCCCTCAGGTGGTCAAAGACAGTACTGCAGGATCGTGGGATTGGATTGAAGTCTGCAGAAGTCTAAACTCTGCATGCAGAGGGTGCTGAGGGTCTTCCAGGATCACCTTTGCCCTCTGGGGATGCAGAGTTAAAGGCTCAGGCTGTTTTTGAAACCACCTGATTTGACAAGATGGATTCAGTCATTTTGACGAATCTCGTTTCAAGAATCTCTGCAGATATTTTTAAATTTAGAAACTCAGGCTTTGTTTTGTGTTTGATGTCGTGAGATCAGTCAGGTCAATGTGTCTTAAAACAGGTGAAACAAAGGCCATGGTGTGTTAGGGCTGTGACTCTAGAAATGTAAACTCTGATAACAGTTCAAATTAAAACAATGTTGAGAGCTGTTCTGATACCACAGCAGGAAGAAAAGAAGTCAGAGGCACCCAGCGCTGGTGTTGTATCAAGACCAAGCCAAGACCAAGACCAAGGCAGGGCCAGACCGAGAGATTTAGGGACATACAGGGTCTGTCAGTCACTCCTTTTCCTCATTTCTGCAATTTAGACATCTGTGCAGCAGTTTGTAAATTACTACATACGACTACACACCGGTCTCATGACGCAGATGTAGTTTTTTTAAAGCGTCTGTTCTTTTTGAAACTATGAATCATTAAATTAAAAGATCGTCTCATTTAAAAACCCTGGTTATAAAAAGTTTAACTCTCAGGTCATGGTGGCATCTTCCTTTTATTCTCATTGTTGGAGGTTGGACAGAAAAGTCTTCATGTTGCAGCACTAAGAATATAAGTGAAAGACTTGAGAGAAAGTACGGTGGCCCTGAAGGTAAACTGCAAAAACCTTTTATTAAACCCAAATCCTTGAAACAAAAAAAAACATTTTGCATGATGTTTAATGTTTTTAATTTTTCAAGTAGAATTATTAAGGATCAATAAAGTAAATATTCTTCGGAGACTTTTTAAGGATCCCCTGATGTGACCTAAAGTACCTGCTCATAAAGCAGACAGGCCTTCACATGCTCTGCCTGAGTATGAATTCTCTCTCTGAGAGATTTCTGGAGGCAAACTATAAGAAGTTGTCAAAGTCCTTCTGGTCTTTAACATCAGGGTTTACTGCTTTACCAACAGCGCCATCTAGTGTCTGAATGGTCTCATAACCCCTCGAGGAGAGGCTGAGCTCAACCACAGAGAGGTGAGGTCTGCTTCACGGAGTCTTGGACTGATTTATAAAAACTGTCGTTGCATTTCATTAGCAGGAAATGATCTCACTGAAAGTTCAACAAGACAAAAACAGCTTCAGGTCAAAGGTCATCTTTTCACACATACGAATGAGGTCCTGTATTATATCTGGACGAAAACCTCAGTGATGCATTTCAAGCATGCTAACGCCTCCTGATGGACGGACAAACGTGCAGTCACTGATTTAACTAATACCTGTTCATTTCAGTTATCCCCCCCCTTTCCCTGTTGAATGTCTCTGTTGGACTTCTTACTCAAAGCGCTTTTACACCGCACTTCACACCTCCACATTAACACACTGGAGGTAGAGGTAGAGGTACCTCTGTGCGTTAAAGATTAGAGAAGCTATTTACACAAACTGTAAAGGTTTGTGTGCAGCACATATTGTTATATATTATACGTATTTCACTGTATGGACCTCGTGATCTACATTCTACTTGATGTGCAGAAAACACTTTTCTTTTCTTCACATTAGATTCTGATCCTGTCAGTAAACAGTCACTCAGGAGATTTCACTTGAAAACTAAGTTACAGCGCTGCCGTCCTGCTGACATGAGCACCGTGTCTACCTTTATGTGGAGACGCACTGATCGTATCTGATCAGCTAAGACCGCTGCAGGTGTCTAATAAAAGAATAAGTGCTACTCGCTCGCCGTTTTCCCATAACAATGGCATTCCATGCATCATCGCCACACGTGAACGGTTTCTGAACAAGACGGCACGTAATCGCGCATGCAGGTGAACACAGGTGTTGTCCTTTTACTCCAAACTATCAACAACTAAGCAGAAGGGTGCTCCAAGTCCTGGACTGGAGTACTACACAATTCTGGCTGCACAACAAGTATCCGATAATTTGGAAAATTGACTTTACGGCATCCTGTCTTCCCACACTAAAACTCTCCTGTCAACAGTCAACCCGCGAAGCCGGTCTAAGAAACTAGCATCGTAGACGACACACCAGAGACAGTACAGCAGAAGAGAGTCACATGTTTGTGAAACATATTTCACAGTCCATGAAATATATGTTTATGTTTTTTAAAATGTTTTTGTGTTTCATGAAATACTTCTGCATGTACTGAAATGTTTTTCGCAATCTTGAAATATTTGCACAGTTGACCTTCAGGGCCGCCGTAGTAGCAGAATGTACACCCAGGTATTCTTGACTTCAAATATAAACAAAGTTTAGAGATTTTTTATAAAAGTAGGTTTGCTAAATTAATTTTAAAAGAAAGTCCTCCAGTACTTTCACTTGTATTGGATCTCTACTTTAAATTAAGTCATGAAGGTGTGAACCCCGCCCCCTCCTCTCTGGAGTCAGACTTATCATAAAGTAAAGCTGCTCCATCGTCCCTTCTGGGCCTCCGTACATGTGTGGTGGTGACTGTGTCTGCAGAGACCCTGTCCTCTGACTGGATTTTACTGTTCTGACTCGTGCATGAGCATCTGTGACTCTTCCAACTGTACCAGGGCCAAGGAGGCACTCACTGGGGTCAAACATGCTTGGGCACAGTACGGATTGCCTAGTGTGAGTGTGACCTTACAGTGTTACACTATTTTCCAGCATCTAAAATCTGCTTTCACACCTGCAGAAAACTCCTGAAGTTTCCCACTTTGAGCTGCATGTGTGAACACAAACAGCTGAATGTTTCTCTCTTCACCCGGAGTTTCTCCTCCAGCCTCCTCGTATTTATTCTGCAGAAAGTCAGAGTGAGCTGATGTGAGAACGCATTTCTCATCAAGTGTGATTTTTAGTTTGAATAAAGATGACTGAGCTGCAAGACGCACAGAGCGCACAGAGACACGACGGTGGCTTCACACATTGTGCCTTCTTGTTACTCAGCACATCTTCATCACCTGCACCTATTTATTGTGTAAATTATTAAAGTTTGGAAATGAAGTCGGGGGCATCTCTGACACTATCATTTGGCCTTTATATGTGGCCACGTTAGCACTCTGACAATATATGACTCAGTGTGGGTCCTGTAATCCTGTAAACATTGCAGATATACCCGTGCGTAATGATGAAAAGTTAATGTTTTGGCGCTGTAAGAGGACAGCCTGAATGCAGAAGCAACGTGGTGTCATACTCTAATCTACGTGCGCACATTTACAGGTCATGTTTGTGCATGTGTGATTCAGGCCTGTGTGTGTGAGAAGCATGTCTCTTAATAACAGAGTGCGAACCAGAATTTCCCCTCGGGGATTAATAAAGTATATAAAATTAAAAAAATATTTTGCTCAATTATTTGTTTCTATTTTATTTTAAAGGAGCAGTATGTCCCACTGGCACCTAGTGTTTAAAATGGGTACTGCAGTCCAAATTCAAAAGAGAGAGAGCTGCCGCCCGCTTCCATCGCTGCAACACCTGTTGGTTTGACCTGATAACTGCTCTCATATCTTGCAAACCGAGGGGCGTCTAAAACGGCCGTGTGGGGGTGCCTTACAGTAAAACCGCCTACCTTCTCTGGGCCAAACAAATCCAGACCATTCAGGACCAGACTCTAAAGTTAGAAGGAGGACATACTGGCTGCTGCATTGTTGTCAGAGAAGCCAGCACTTCAACATAGCATGTTTTCTTAATGTCTGATTATAGAGTAAGCTCACTTTATCATTTCACTCACTACACATCTCACTGATTGGACCTTTAAGGCTTCATAAATATAAAGTGGGGTAATAAATAAATCTGTCATAATCTTCGTTTTCTTTTACCACATTTGTAAGAAGGTAAACAGCTGTTTATGTTTAATTGTCTGCATGAGTCGATGACTTCAAGAAACCCTAAATAATCACAATAACTGCCGTTTGTTTACAAAAATATTTAATTTTAAAATCTGCAGATCATGAATACAATGATTGAAGTTATTTTGTAAGAGTTATTCAGACCAGCTGAAAACACAAAGTCGTCCTCATCACCAGTGTATTCATTAACACCTTTTGACTGTATCCTCACAGTGTCAACATAAAAACAAGGATAAGGATAAACTTTATTGATCCCCCAATGGGGGAAATTTAGTTGTTACAGCAGCTCAAAAACAGGAATATAAACAGCATCAATAGCAAAAAGTTAAGAAAAAACAGCTATGAGCATGTTTACATGAATTAAATAAAGCAAGTAAAAATACATGCTGCTTGACAGCCGTGTTGTCGTACCAGAGGGAACACGTTAATAACAGTGATAACACTTTGAACCACAGGTGAGTTCCAGTCTAAAGGTGTTAATGAATACACTTTAACATCAACACATGATGCAACAAACCCCCTCCTCACACGGGAGCCTTCACTACAGACAGGACCAAAACACCACTGAACTTTTGATCACTAAACTAAAACAAACAGACAAACTCTGAAAAGATCACAAACATCAGATGCAGTCGAAATACTTCTCTCTGCCTCTCTATAACGTGATAATGTATGATACCGTACCATAAATACATTAAAGTCAGTTCATCATGGTGACACAAGATGTTAAACAAAATAAGCTTTCGGGCTTTTGCTAACCTGGGAACCATTTTAGGACAAAAATGAAGCTTGACATGCCGGAAATTCGCCAGTAGGTCATTTTTAAACCAAATGTAAAATAGGGGTTGAAAAGTCTTGCCAGTCCGAGAGGCCTAATGCCGCCTTATTCAAGACTTAGGAGGTAAGTTCTCTCTCGGTGCTTGTTTACTGGTAAAGGACAGAAGTCCAATAAAAAGGCCAAATTGATCTTTAACCTTAGCTCGATGTAAACTTACTGACAGATAAAGAAGGGGAGCTGTTTCCAAAGCTTGAATTAATTCAACTATTTTCTGTGGTTTATGAATTTTCTGTAACCTCTCCAATATTTCCTTAGCTATTTTCAAGGACACAGAAGATCTCACGGGTCTCCTTTGCAGCATTGACCTTGCAGGTTTGAATTCATAAGCCTGAAGGCCCTGACGCACCAAGCAGACAGCAAAGAACTGGTGGCGACGAAGGCCGCCTGTGACGTCGCCTCACGTTGCCTTTTGTCTTGGCCAAAAAGTTGCACTTGAACACCGCAAAGACTACAGCCGACTGCCAACCACCACGTACTTTTTGCACATGCGTGAGAGGAAATAACTCTCCATACCAGCAGGCAGCGGTAGTCCGCTGTTTTGATACGAGAAGACCATTTTCACACAGCTGCTGCTCATGTAATATAGGTACTTCTAATCGAGAATAATGTCTGATAAAAAGTTTAAAATGGCACTGGCGTTGTCAGTCCTTGGTCTTGGAAAAAGAAAAGAAGAGGTGGAGGCGACCTTCGAACAGCCAATCAAAGTGATTCCTTTCACCAACGGCACCGACGCTGACCGACGCCGATTCAACATGACAAAAAGGCAGACGAGGTCCAACAGGTAGTTACGTAGCCGGACACACAAAAACTAGGGCGATGACCGCTCATGATCTCCTTGGTGTGTCAGGGCCTTAACAGTTGACATTTAGATGTATAAGTGATGCATTCAAACTTGGAAGAGGTGTGCTTTGGCACGGTCCAGTTGCTCATGCACGAGCACAAGCATGGGTACACAACATGGGCATGAAGTATAATCAATATAAGCAATCGTTCATCGGCACCGCATGGAGAAGCCGAGCCTAGTGAGTGCTCCTTCATGTTACTCCAAAACCCTTTCTTGTGCTTAGTTTGTTTCTGTGTTTTCCTGATTTTTATTTTGCCATTTGGCATTCTAATTTATTTATGTAATGATTAGAGGCTATTTGAAACAGTCCAAAGATTCTGCAGATCTGATGGTTTATGGGAGTTGCTACTAGAAAGTCAGGGGCCAAAGCAACAAAAGAACGTTCATCTTTTGTTTAAAAATTAGAGTTTAAAATGGAAAGAACGTCGAGATTAGATAATCTGTGTGGACGAGGGGTGGAATATGGAACAAGGAGGTCTAATATGTAGGATGGGGCGAGGTCAGGCAGGGCATTTTTTATGAGTAACAGGATTTTTTACTTTATCCTGAATTTTACTTGAAGCCAAAGAAGAGAGGCGCGACATTTGCATCAACATTTTTTGTACCCAGCTTTGGCTTCAGCTCTGGAATGACTCCAGTCTCCACATTGTCACTTGTCTCCATGACTCTTCAAGCTTTCGCTGTGAGTTCAATGAAATCGTCTAGAAGCTCCTCTTCAGACAAGAGTTTGAAGGTCGTGGTAAAAATGTAGAACGGAAAAGAGAATGAACGTTTTGCTGTTGCCCTCTCAAATTTCAGTCTCTCAACGAGCCTGCCAACAGCTTTATCAGCCATGTTTGGTTTCTAAAGTTTGTTCCCAGATGAAAAGGTGAGGTCAAATGTTAAAAGATGCGTTCATGTTGCATCAGGACAATTGTCTTTCTGTTTCTAGGCTCCGGGTTTTTGATTTTGCTCTTCCAGCTTAGAGCGATAATAAAATGTCAGGGAGGCTGCACCTGAAATCTTCCTGGCTAGTTCACAAACATGTACCTCACAGCGGGAGGCAGGAGAGGCGGCCTCAGGAGGCAGGATATGACGTTAAATTAACAACGTTGAAGTGCATCGGACGCAGAGTACAGACATCATCGCTCCCTCCCTCTCGCTTGTGCTGAACTATCCTAAACTTTTCCTGCTGTGTTCTCACATAGGCTCCATCCGGCTTCATGCAGAAAATTTGCTAGGTGGGCTGGCAGGAAAAAATCAAGGTAAAGTCTGATTTCACTCATGCAGCTCATCCCGAAAAACTTCAGAACATTTGGTAGTTTAGTGAATGCACCACTACAGTTCAGATGTTTTGGACCCTGGTTTTTTCAGTTGCATGGATAAATAATAATTATTTGTAAAGCGCCTTTAAAGGGACCCAATGATGCTTTACTTCAGAACACACAAACAAGACAACACAATCAACCAAGGCCCATCCGTTCTGAGCTAAATGGACGGGTTTTTAAAATTTATTTGAATAGTTCTGAGGATGTAGAGGGTAGATAACTACCCGGAGAGCGTTCCAGACGGTGGGGGCCGCCATAACGAAGGCTCAGCCCCAGAAAGTCTGCAGGTTGGTGTGGGGGAAGGAGGGCACTTGGAAGAGTGTAGGAGGGCAAACCAGTGTCCGATGACATTAAACTGTGTTAAAGTGCGGCCCTTTTACAGTTTACTTTAAGCTTTACAGTTCAGAGAAAAGTTTTCCATCAGTTGCATTAAACTTTTATGTTGCATCATGTTCCAGTGGAATTAGACGGTGAGGGAGGGGGGGAATAATCAAGGGAGAGGTGAGGAAGAGGAGGAGAGATCAGAAGAAAAGACAATACTGACTAAAGCTGCCCATTGGCCTAGAGCTGACAGGGATGAAGAGGATGACTAGGGACTTGCCGTCAGAGATAAGTGAGCTGTGATACTTCTGGCACTCAGAGAGCTGACTGAGCTCAGCAGGTTCAGGTCACCACCTCCCCTCAGGGCTGGATGATGGACGACCAGCAGGGAGCCGAGCTCTGCTACCCTCAGCTCCTCAACTCGTCTTGCGGGGGAATAATGCGCCCTCGCACTGAGGCCGTCCTCCTCTACGCTTTGCTGTCCTCCATCGCTGTCCTCACTGTTGTTCTTAACCTGCTCGTTATCATCTCCATCTCTCACTTCAGACAGCTTCACACCCCCACCAACCTGCTCCTGCTCTCCCTGGCCATCTCAGACCTCCTCGTCGGGCTGCTGGTGATGCCGGTGGAAACGGTGCGGTTCATAGAAACCTGCTGGCTGCTGGGAGATCTCATGTGTGCTATGTCTTACATTATAGGCTTTACTCTTACCTCGGCCTCTGTGGGGAACATGGTCCTCATATCAATCGATCGCTATGTAGCTATTTGTTATCCTTTGCAGTACTCCAACCAAATCACTCGCAGCCGAGTGGAGCTGTGTGTGTGTCTGTGCTGGGCCTGCTCAATCCTTTACAACGGGCTGATCTTAAAGGAACATCTGAGGCAGCCCGACAGATATAACTCTTGCTTTGGGGAGTGTGTGGTGGTGATTAACTATGTGTCGGGAACAGTGGACCTCGTGTTCACCTTTATTGGCCCCTGCGTGGTCATCCTTGTTCTGTACATGAGAGTGTTTATTGTGGCAGTGTCTCAGGCTCGTGCCATGCAGACTCATATTACAGTGGCTGCAGTGGGCAAGGTTCGAATCACCGCAAAGAGATCAGAGAGAAAGGCGGCCAGGACTCTGGGCATAGTCATACTGGTGTTTTTGATAACTTTCTGTCCATATTACTACCCCTCTCTTGCAGGACAAGACATATCAAACGGTGCATTGTCTTGGGCCATTGTGTCTTGGATGCTCTACTTTAACTCTTGTTTGAACCCTCTCATATACGCTTTGTTCTATCCGTGGTTTAGAAAGGCGATCAAGTTCATCGTCACACTGAAGATCCTGGAGCAGTACTCGTCTCTGGCTAATATACTTTAAAGATATGACGTATATCACCTGTTTAGTCTGAGTGTAAAAATAATCAAACATCTGTCAGGTATGCAAAGTGATCAGTGCACATGCAGAATGTTTGATGTCATATGTTGGATGTCACTAAAACAAAGAGAAAGACGGCTCGCACACTGCAGAGCTCCAGAAATGTATTCCACCAGGGTGACGAAAAGCAGGTGCTGCTCAAAACGTCACCACGGTGAAATATGTTTCAGGAATATTGGAGCCCTGCAGTGTGCGAGACGTCTTTCTCTTTGTTTCACTGACTTTTTTTTTGCTGGACTCTGCAGCTGTCCTTTAGGTTTGAATGTGTGATTTCTGGATTGTTGTACATATGTTTGATATCACACTGTGCATTTGTGCCTTTCTTTATTTCCCCTTCCCTCTACTCTCTCTAAGCAGCGTGATGTTTGAAAGATTAGGGACTCAGTGTGAAGTCAAGAGCTGCAACATTTAGTACAACTAAAGGAAATTCTTAATTATCAACTTATTAAAAGTCATTTGTTAAGCAGTAATGTGAATATAAATGTTGTTTCCCCCGTTCTAAATGTGATAATGTTCCCTGTTTCTTCTCTCACATTACAGAAAACTCAATGTTCCAGTTAAAGACAGACGATAAATAAAGCTGATTCTTTTGTTACCTGAAACTTGATGACCCTGAACCATCACATACAACACACACACACACACACACACACACACACACAAATTATAAATCCTAACTCTATGTTTCAGAGAGCAGGGAGAGTGTATTTAAGGGTTTAAACCACTCCTTCAGGAGACAATCATTTACTCTTATCAATATCATGTAGGGCTGAAACGAGTCCTCGAATAAATCGAGTAACTAGATATCTAAAATGAATAAATCCGGACTACTAAAGAGCGCTCTGTCAAAAGGCACCAAATATATTGATATATGGAATTCATTGGCTTATACGATACGTTCTGTCGTTAATTTCAGCAGACCATGTCTCTGCTCTGCCCATGTGTTCATACCAAGTTTTCGTCTTTGTCACACGCACACTGACACACATCTCCTTTATGGTTTGTATTGGCTTTTTAAAAGATATTTCCCTGAAACATTTACGAGACAGCTTTTATTCCCCCAGCGACTTTTCATATTTTAATTGACACACGCGCTGAAAGCACGCTTCTCCTATAGTATAAAAACTCTTTGAATGGGGTTGACCAATATGTCAATTTTTTTACATCCTCTTTCCCCCTCTTTTTGATGATTTGTATGGATTATGAATACAGTCGGCGTTGCATCATAGTTGGGGACGTGGCTTCCCGTGGGGGAAAATAATCCTTTCCCCCAGCCAGCAATAATGCAAACGCACAGAATTTAAACTCCGATGCTAGCGCTTACAAGCTGTCATGTCCCATATTCATTTATTACTGCACTGTTAAATGTAACTTGCTGTTTCAACGTAAAAATATGATGTAAAGGGCTGCCTTAAAATGTTATGTTAGGTCAAAAAACAAACATTATTGTTATAACATCAATAGAAGTTATCTTCATCAAATAAAATGTCTTGTGTCAACCTTTGTCTTAGTTTGGTTGATTTAGACTTGTCAGTTTACCTAACTTCTTCAGGTAGTCATTTGAAATCATAAATCTATTTTAACTCAGTTAAACTTTTTGGTCATGTTAACCTTTTGTTTTCGTTAATCTAAATTAAATGTGTTAGTTTACTGAACTGCGTATAGTAGTTTGCTGAAATTATAAATGTATTTCAACTTAATTAAAATTATTTGTCTTGTATATTTGATTCATATTTATTGAATTCATTTGGTAGTTCTTTATAACTTAAGCTGATGTAACAAAACAGGAGATAAATAAACCTGTAACTGTCTGACAACAATTTGTTTCAAAGAGAAAGATGAAAAAAAAACAGTTAACATCCAGTGTCACTTTTATTATTGCACACATTTTAGCAAACAGTCTTAAACTGTACTATGGCTGAACCTCCGGCACTAACACTTAAATTATTCAAGTATTACAAATTGAATTCAACTCCCAATTTCAACTGGGTTCTATTTTAACATATTTTGGTGTTTTAATGAGTGATTGGTACAAAGAGTTATGGACTTGAATTCTAACATAACTCACTCTCCTTGGAGTATTGTCACATAAAAGAATATGCACTCATTGTTGCCACTTAACATGAAACCAAAAATATTAACTTAAAAAAATTCTAAAACGATCTGTATTTTTTAGCAAAACACTTTAGCACACACTAATGTTGCTCACTCTGTAAACACTTCAAATAGCCGGCATGTAAACACAAAAAAAAACTGAACTGGGAAAGTAGTGAGACTGAATAATGCATACTTTAACACTTGAAATGTTTTCAGTTGGTAACTTGAAAAGATGCAGACACAAAAAACAAATTTCAATCCTGTCTCTTTAAAAGCTCATGCACATATGAGCGATCAGAGTTCAGGGTTACAAGGCTTTCTGCAGAATTCTGTTTCATAAACAATGTAAATGTCGAGGGCAAAAAAACACCAATCAGTATGACAACAACAACACTTGGGGAAGCCCATCTGGAAACTGTCTGCAGTAAACAGTCTGCTCATTCAGCAATATGCAAAATGGAAAAATTAGAACTTGCAAAAAATGCAAAACAGACAGTAAAAAACTAAAACTTAGAACATTTTCCCTTTTAATGCTTGGGCATTTGCATGAGATGATGCATCAGAGTTCAGGGTTACATGGTTTTCCGTAGGAGTCTGTTTCTTAAACCATGCACAAGTGAGGAACACTGTCCACCACCAATGTTCATGAGGACCTTCTGAATCACTTCGAAAGTGTACCTTAGTTCCTTTGGATAGTCAATATTGAGGGCGAAAAGAAGGCCCATTAGCATGGCAACAGCATCCAGGATGTCCTACAGACCACACAGGACCACTGCCTCCTCCAGGATAACTGATACATCGAGTACGTCTGCTCCTTCTTTCACCATCACAATGCCAACTTTCATCTTCTTGGTGAACACCTGCTCATCATCTGTAGCCTACATAAAAGTACAAACAACAAAAACAACACTTACTATTTTTTTGTTAACATAGAAAGTCTGGGATTTGATTTCATATTTAAATTACTTAAAACTTTACTGGCACATCTTTTGTGTGGCATATAAATACAGTTTCTAGGTGACAATGACTCTAAACATACTGTCCTTTAAGGGTTGAACAACCCTAAAATGTGACTAATATTTCAAGCAAACGTACTTCTAAAAGATTGATCCATTTAAAGTGGAAAAAAAACATTAATTTATCAGTTTTACAGCTGTTTTGGGGAAGACGGAAGTTATTTTAAAGGATCTTTTACAGCTAATAGTATTTTGAGAATCAAGTGCATTGCTTATCTCTTTATAATTATGAATAATGGCTCTCACATATGTTTTCATTATGTTTTGAATATCATAGCTCTATGGCATTAGGCATAAGCTTGAGTGGTCAGTTTGTGACTATGTTGTTGACCTGTGTTTGTTACTTTTCTGTTTCCATCAGTTAATAACAGCTCTGTGTGTGCTGTGTTTGGATCCAGTGTGATGTCACATGAATATTGTAAGAAGTCAGCTCTGGTCTTGGGCTCTGGTTGTGGCAGTAAAACATCCACTTCAGTCACTCTCTGTGAGATGTTTGTCCATTACTCTCTCAGGACGTCCTCTAGTTTATCTCTGACTTCTGACACAGCTGCTGTCACATCCTCAAAGAACCTCAGAGGACGGATGTTGATGCTGGATGAGTGTGTAGATTCACAGAGTGGTGACAGTGAGGGGTAGTCGTGTAGAAACTGGTTGTGGTCCTGTGTGTGTGAGAGCTTCTCCAGTTCAGCGTCTCTCCTCTTCAGCTCAGTGATCTCTTGCTCCAGCTTCTCCTGAAGCTCTTTGACTTGACTCACTTCAGTTTGCTGCTGGGATCTGACCTGCTGCTTCACATCAGAGCGTCTTTTCTCCATGACACGAATCATCTCATTGTAGATCTTCTCACTGCCCTCCACTGCTTTATCAGCAGAGCCATTGATAGCCTTCACCTCTTGTTGAAGCAGCTTCACGTCTTTCTCTGTGTCCTGGATTCTCTGCTGGATGTTTTGTCGACTCACCTCCAGCTCTTTCTGCTTCTTTGTCATCTCTGCTGCAGCTGAGACTGTGTTGTGGCCTTTATGTTCATCCACAGAGCAGAGATAACAGATAGACTGCTGATCAGTACGACAGAACATCTTCATCACCTCATCATGACGAGAGCAGACGTTCTCCTGGAGCTTCTTGGAGGGCTCCACCAGCTTGTGTTTCTTCAATGGAGCCACTTCAAAATGAGGCTGCAGGTGTTTCTCACAATAAGAAGCCAGACATTGCAGACAGGACCTTTGAGCTTTCAGTTTTCTCTTGGCACAGAAATCACAGGCCACATCTTCAGGTCCAGCATAGCAGTGATCAGCAGGAGCAGCTTTAAGTCCAGTCTCTTCAGCTCCTCCACTAAAACTGCCAACATGGTGTTTTTTCAACAGGACAGGCCTCGCTGGGAAGGTCTGTCTACACAGAGGACAGCTGTAGATTTTCATCTTCTCCTCTTTATCCCAGTGGGTTTTAATACAGTTCATGCAGTAGCTGTGTCCACAGGGAACAGTCACCGGATCCTTCAGTAGATCCAGACAGATCGAACAAGAGAAGGTTTCCCGGTCCAGTTGAACTCCTTTCTGCGCCATTTCTCCTCTCAGTGACAACGACTGTCGGAGTTTCACTTCCTGAGAACTGAAACTATTTTCCGCTTTGATTTACAAAACATGTGTTTGTGCTGTGAATGTCAGCTGGTGTTAGTCATCTGCAACCTTGAACCAGGAAGAGGAGAAGCACTGTTAATTTTAAAATGTGTTTCCTCAATTCCCAGGGAAGCCTTAGTTAAATCCTGCTCCGCATCTAAAACAATTGAAGCTTTAAATTGTTAAATTTTTCTTGACTCTTGAGGTCTCCGGTGATGACTTAATTTGAAGCTTGATCCAAAGGCATCTGGACTGGTTGAAGATCTTCAAAACGTTTCACCTCTCCTCCGAAGGCTTCTTCAGTTCTAATCTATCTGGTGGACGGAGCTAGAAATGTAAGCCTCTGTGGATCATTAGCATGCTAATGGTCAAGGATGATTCACATCGTTAGCTGAGTCGTTACCACCCCCAGTCGTCTGTGGGTCGTTGAAGTCACATGTTCCAAGGTGGTACTGGGGACTCAGTTGTTTTGGGAGAGAATTCAAAGGAGGGTTTGTGTGTCTGTGGAGTGTTGTGTTGGTATGAAAAGGGGTGTTAAAGAAGCCACCTATGTCAAGGTGGAAATACCATCTCTTATCCGAGGTGGTGGACTGAGACACCATCTTTCAACAACCTACAGTGCTGTTTTGATTTCTTTCCCAAAACAACTTAAGCCCCAGTCCCACCTTGGAACATATGACTCCAACGACCCACAGATGACTGGGGGTGGTAACGACTCTAGGCGAAACTAGGTTAATGACTCTGATGTGAGTCATCCTTGATCATTAGCATGCTAATTATCATTACCATGCTAATTATCAAAAGAGGCTTACATTTCTGGCTCCGTCCGCTTAGATTGTTTCTAAGGTCGCTTTCACATATAAAGTTTGGTGGACTCGGTGCGATTCAGGGGTAAAGTTGCAACATTGTTGCATTTTTCATTTGGTTTGCGTTCAGACTGCACTTTGTCAAGCGCACCAAAGCCTGTCGAATTGTGTGTACCGTAGAAACTTGTCACTAGTTGGGGCTGTAGCTGCATTCATGTGGTGTCTGACACATCTAAAAAAACAAGTTTCGGAGTTTTAAAATGTACAGAAACGCCTGCTCAAGTCGGAAAACAAGTCGGAAATTGGGGAAATACTTTGGTGCCTGACTTGTCGACATTTTCGTCATCAACTTGGGGGGCAAAATATGTTTTGTTAATGTTGAGATATGTTTTAATAGGCTAATTCACATATTTTACATCAACGTTTTGCTCAAATATTAGGCTACTTGTAACAGAGACATTACACACATCGCCTTCGTAGCATCTACGTTAACTGTTGTTGTTGTTACGACATTCCGACTTTTCAAACTGAAAACATGTGAACACACTGAATGAATGACTTTCCAACTCGGAAACTGTGACCATCCGAGGAGCACCTGAATGCAGCATGCAGCTCCGGTCAGTAGCTGCTGCTGTCATCCAGCCTGCACTACGACCTGAAAGTAAACAAGACAGTGTAAGAATGGCATCCCGTAGCGAGACACAGGTTGACAGTAACCAAATTCAACCCACAATGCACTGTATTTTGGTTCACTTCCCTGGTGTGGTCCGGAATGCGTTCTCACCTACCGCGAACCCTACTCTGGTTCACTTGGAAGCGAACCGAGACCCCCGTTTTTAAGCGGACCAGAGTTCGGTTCTTTGGTCCGAACCAGAGTTCGTTTGAGCCTTCACACCACCCCAAACCAAACGAACTATCCGACAAATCGGACCAGAGTTCGTTTCAAGCGGACCAAACGGCTTAGGTGTGAACGCACCCTAAGCGTGCATGCTTTTCCTTGTTGTTAAAGTTCATCATTTTTAATAAACCGAGCAGTGAGGGTGACCAGCAGATGTGCAGACATAAGCACACTGAATGCATGTTGGAGCAGTTTGGACGCCATCAGTATGCGGCTACAATCTGTTCAAACCTGAGTTAAAAGTGGAATCATTTATTTCCACTTCAATCATTTCATCTTTAAATGACAGAATGTTTTTTTTGTGGGGGTTTTTTGTCCTTTATTTTAGCAGGGAGAGCCCACTGAGACCGAGGTCTCTTTTCCATGGGTGCCCTGCAGCAATACAAAAAATAAACACAGCACAGATATAAACATATAAACAGTTAACGATAATGGCATAGACACTGAAACAAATATTCATACTTGCAAACCATGTCAGTTTCAATGATTTCCCCTTTGTAAAACAGTTACAATTTCTTTCTTGAGGTAGTTTAGACACTACATCTTTAAGAACGCTGTATGAAACAAGAGAGGGCAGCTTGGCCGTAATTTGAAAGTTATTCCACGTAACGGGTGCAGCAACACTAAAAGCAGTCTTTCCCCATTCAGTCCTGAACCTTGGTATTTTCAAAGTGATCCAGTTTTGAGATCTGGTTGAATGGTTTGAAAATGTTACAGACAGGAGATTAGCCAGGTATGGAGGGAGTTTACCTATGAGTGCCCTGTAAATAAACAAAATACTGTGTTGCATTCTCCGTTGACCCAACGAGGGCCAGCCTACAGATTGATAGAGGTCACAAAGATGATTGTGATATAAGGCATCCAAAGGCTTCAAGACAGAAGCAGAGGTGTGTGTAGAGTATGTCTATGTATTCCAAAACTGGCAGTATTGTAGCCTGGACAATCTTTTTTTCTGTTTTGCACTGTTAGGTAGGATTTGTTCCTATAAAGAAAACCAAGTTGCGGCCTTATTTTTCCAGTTAGACAAGAGATGTGAGACCTATAAGACAAATCATGATCTAGCCAGATACCTAAGTATTTAAACTGTTGAACACACTCAATGTTTACATTGTCTACTGTTGACAATGTAGCATTAATGGGTTCAATGTTCAGTCTTGAGAAATCATATATTTAGTTTTTTTTGGGGTTCAGTGTCAGCTTAAGTTGAACAAGAGTTTTCTGGAAATAGTTAAAATTGGTCTGTAGCAATGAAAGGGCTTGAATATTGGAGGGCGCAGTGGCATATAATATTGTATAATCAGCATACAGATGAATTTCACATTTTTCAATAAGTTCTGCAATGTCATTTATATACAGTGTAAATAGAAGTGGCCCAAGAATAGATCCCTGAGGTACTCCTTTGCTGTTGTTTTAGAGCAGGTCAGTTAATACTCAATCTGTGTTACAGAATACACAAGGAAGTATTTCCTTCTTTGTGAAACATGAACTGAAGTATAACTTCACACGTTTGTCATTTTTGAACAGACGGCTGCTGCTCTTCTGAAATAACTATTGACTAAAATAACAACATTCATCTCATAAATGTATGACTTTATTCTCTGACAACTTTTTCTCATAAATTTACGAGTTTATTCTCTTAAATGTGCCTTTAATCACAAAATCAACTTAAATAATCACCTCAATGTGGCCCTAATACTTACTACTTCTACTCGTAATAACTTAAGTTAACAGTCAAATAATGAAATAAAAGTCAAAATGATGAGAAGAAAACACTTCCTGTTTCTGTTTGTTTATTCAGGATGTAAAAGTTTCAAACATCAGAGCAGTAAAGTCTGTAAAATGTCTGTCATTAATGATTACATGAACAGATTCACTTCATCCACACAATCAGTTTGTTTGATCAGAATCTCAGCTTTGAAAGAGAAAATAATAATGATCTCATTGATATCATATTTCAGAGTACATTTTTAATCCATTTAAGTTGAAACCACAAAATTCATTCTGCAAAAAGAAATCATTCTATAAATGTAATTTGAGATTTTTCTAAATCAAATGTACAAAGTGGTGAAAACATAATATCTACATGAAAGAAAAGGCCTGGTGCTTTCTCTCTTAAGACCCTTTAATGAGAACAAAAACAATCAGTACTCATTGTAAACACATTTAAAGTGAAGAAAAGTTGAAATGTTCATGCAGAGAAAACGTCAGTTCAGCTGAACAAAAATCCTCATGAGCAGTAAAGCCTCTGTGACTAAACAGAAACAGCTAAAGAGAGTTATTTAAAGAGACCCAAACATTTACAGAACAAGTGAGAAGATGTCAAAGTACCGCCCATAAAGTTTGATTGACAGGTGAACAATGTAACCACAATCAGCTCTCAGCAACAAACATGAATAATGATCAAGTTGAAGGATTAAAGTTTAACCCACTGTTCCTTTAAATGACTTCTGTCTATTTCACTTTACACAACTCAGCACTACATCTAAAATCAATATAAAGTCCGGCATGTAGAGGCTGAGTGAATGTGGTCTGGACTCTGTGGATGAGAGTCATGGTTTCAGAGATGCTGTAGAAGGACAGAATACCTGCTCTGTGATCCAGGTACACTCCTACTCTGGAGGACTGAGGACCTGAGACAGGAGTGTAGACATTGTTGTACCAAAAGTTATAACTATTGTAACATTGTAACGCCCAAGATTTTTCATTGAATCCAAATCCACTTATATCGCCTCCTGCTCTGTTGATATTCTTGTATGCGACTGCTACACTGACTCCACATCCTCTCCTCTCCACCTCCCAGTAACAACGTCCAGTGAGACTCTGTGGACTCAGGGCCTGTTCATATTCAGTGAATCTGTCTGGGTGACTAGAATAAGACTGTTGTTTACCGGTGTTTGTTACTTTTCTGTTCCCATCAGATAATAACAGCCGTTTGTTTGCTGTGTTTGGATCCAGTGTGATGTCACATGAATATTGTAAGAAGTCAGCTCTGGTCTTGGGCTCTGGTTGTGACAGTAAAACATCCACTTCAGTCACTCTCTGTGAGATGTTTGTCCATATCTCTCTCAGGACGTCCTCTAGTTTATCTCTGACTTCTGACACAGCTGCTGTCACATCCTCAAAGTACCTCAGAGGACGGATGTTGATGCTGGATGAGTGTGTAGATTCATAGAGTGGTGACAGTGAGGGGTAGTCGTGTAGAAACTGGTTGTGGTCCTGTGTGTTTGAGAGCTTCTCCAGTTCAGCGTCTCTCCTCTTCAGCTCAGTGATCTCCTGCTTCAGCTTCTCCTGAAGCTCTCTGACTCGACTCACTTCAGTTTGCTGCTGGGATCTGACCTGCTGCTTCACATCAGAGCGTCTTTTCTCCACGAGACGAATCATCTCTGTGAGGATCTTCTCACTGCCCTCCACTGCTTTATCAGCAGATCCATTGATGGCCTTCATCTCCTGTTGAAGCAGCTTCACATCTTTCTCTCTGTCCTGGATCATCTGCTGGATGTTTTGACGACTCACCTCCAGCTCTCTCTGCTTCTTAGTCCTCTCTGCTGCAGCTGAGACTGTGTCGTGGCCTTTATGTTCGCCCACAGAGCAAAAATAACAGATAGACTGCTGATCAGTACGACAGAACATCTTCATCACCTCATCATGACGAGAGCAGACGTTCTCCTGGAGCTTCTTGGAGGGCTCCACCAGCTTGTGTTTTTCAAATGTAGGTGATTTGTAATGAGGCTGCAGGTGTTTCTCACAATAAGAAGCCAGACATTGTAGACAGGACCTTTGAGCTTTCAGTTTTCTCTTGGTGCAGAAATCACAGGCCACATCTTCGGGTCCAGCATAGCAGTGATCAGCAGGAGCAGCTTTAAGTCCAGTCTTCTTCAGCTCCTCCACTAATACTGCTAACATGGTGTTTTTCAACAGGACAGGCCTCACTGGGAAGGTCTGTCTACACTGAGGGCAGCTGTGGATTTTCTTCTCCTCTTTATCCCAGTGGGTTTTAATACAGTTCATGCAGTAGCTGTGTCCACAGGGAACAGTCACCGGATCCTTCAGTAGATCCAGACAGATCGAACAAGAGAAGGTTTCCCGGTCCAGTTGAACTCCTTTCTGCGCCATTTCTCCTCTCGGTGACAACGACTGTCTGAGTTTCACTTCCTGAGAACTGAATCTACTTTCACCGTTGATCTACAAAACATGTGTTTGTGCTGTGAATGTCAGCTTGTGTTAGTCATCTGCAACCTTGAACCAGGAAGAGGAGCAGCACTGTTAATTTTTAACTTTGTTTCCTCCTTTTCCAGAGAAGCCTTAGTTAAATCCTGCTCCACATCTGAAACGTTTGATGCTTTAAATTGTTAAATTTTTCTTGACTCTTGAGGTCTTTAGTGATGACTTAATTCAAAGCTTGATCCAAAGGCAACTGGACTGGTTGAAGATCTTCAAGACGTTTCACCTCTCCTCCGAAAGGCTTCTTCAGTTCTAAACTATCTGGTGGACAGAGCTAGAAATTTAAGCTTCTGTGGATCATTAGCATGCTAATGGTCAAGGATGACTCACATCAGAGTCGTTAGCTGAGTCGTTACCACCCCCAGTCGTCTGTGGGTCGTTGGAGTCACATGTTCCAAGGTGGGACTGGGGCTTCAGTTGTTTTGGGAGAGAATTCAAAACAGCATTGTAGTTTGGTGAAAGATGTTGTCTCAGACCACCACCACCTGGGGTTGGAGGTGGCTTTGAGCAGAGGAGGTGATGGTTTTATTCCAGGGGGACAGTAGATGCTAGTGACTGTGATGGGATGATGTGAATGGATTTTGATTTTTATTGCAACATATTAATTTCCGAAATTGAGTTCTTGTGATGAGAATCCAAAATCTGTTTGACTGTATTCAATGTGATTTTTGATTTAGATGGCGACTCCTCCTCCATGTCCTGTTTGGCGTTCTTTTCGGATGATAATGTAACCTGGAATTCTGATGCGAGATTTGTTGGATAGGAGTGTTTCGTTTATGGAGGCAACAGAGATGTTTTTGTCATTGAGTAGATTGATTAGTTCTTCTTTATTTCCTCTGATTCTTCGAATGTTTATGTGAAGGAAGGTGTAAAGGAGGAAAGGTAGACGTTTATTAGACAGGTATGTTGATGGCGACGTGCTTCATATGAACTGTTGAGTCTGTTGCCTTTAGAGAATTGGTGGAATTGAAAATGACGTTATTTGAAGTGTGCGAGTTGTCACAGCTCAATTCTGTCTCAGCAACATTGTGAACATTAGCATTAAGATTGAAGATCTCCCAAGTCAGTATAGTTACTTTAACAAAGCAATAACTCGGTTAAGAGATGTTTTACCATCTTGACATAGATGGCTTCTTTAACACCACTTTCAAACCAACACAACACTCCACAGACACACAAACCCTCCAACACCTTGAGGCAGAAGTTGGTCCACCCCAAGGACAAAACTCCCAGGCATAAACAAAGTAATGCTGTTTATGATATCCAGTGTGAAGAGGAGTGCAGGGATTTATACATTGGATAGACTAAAGAACTACTACACAATCACATTGCACAGTATAGGAGAGCCAGCTCTTCAGGACAGGATTCTGAGGGCCATTTACATCTGAAGGACAATGGACACTACTTTGAGAAAAGTACGTATCCTGGACAGGGAATAACGTTGGTTTGAAAAGTGGTGTTAAAGAAGCCATCTATGTCAAGGTGGAAAAACCATCTCTTAACCGAGGTGATGGTCTGAGACACCATCTTTCACCAACCTACAATGCTGTTTTGAATTCTCTCACAAAACCACTGAAGCCCCAGTCCCACTTTGGAACATGTGACTCCAACGACCCACAGACGACTGGGGGTGGTAACGACTCAGCTAACAACTCTGATGTGAGTCATCCTTGATCATTAGCATGCTAATTATCAACAGAGGCTTACATTTCTAGCTCCGTCCACTTAGATTGGTTTCTTAGCGTGCATGCTTTTCATTTTTTGGTAAAGTTCATCGTTTTTAATAAACAGAGCAGTGAGGGTGACCAGCGGATGTGCAGACACAAGCACACTGAATGCATGTTGGAGCAGTTTGGACACCATCAGTATGCAGCTACAATCTGTTCTAACCTGAGTTAAAAGTGGAATCATTTATTTCCACATCAATCATTTCATCTTTAAATGACAGAATGTGCAACATACACTCTTCACTCTTCACTCTGTGATAAAATGTCCTACATTTTTTTCTAATGGCTCTAGGATAATGAATCATGAAGTGGTGTTTTGGAATCAAGTTTCGATGTGGGTACACCTCTTTGAAAAGGCTATGATGATCAATGATGAGATGTTTGAGACAAATGGTCATACCCTCTGTAACAACTGGTGAAAATACAATATTAACAATTTAAAGAAGAACCAGCAACAGTCTCCAATGTTCATTTCCTTCTGGCACTACATCTCCAAATATAAGTGGCACATTCCGTATCAGACAAAATGTTTGAATGGCATTTAGACCCAAAGAATTGCCTGGTTGCTCTAGATTTACTCTAGTGGGACGATTCTTTCTTTCAAGATATCCATAGTTGTAGGAGTATATTCTCTCAATAGCATCTTGTTTAGATATGATTTTGCTGTCTGAAAGATACTCAAAAAGCAACTTCAACTCCAGCTGCCCAACTCCCTCTAATATGTTGTGCATAATGTCAACTGCATAATTGTCAGAGACATTAAAGTACTGCAGATCATTGAGTAAGCATGTTCGCTTAACCCCAAATGACAAAGGAACTGCTGGGTCCTGTACATCCCTGCAATGCTTAGCATGTAGCACTTTGTTGCGCAACATTAGACCTGGTTCATCATCAGTGAAAAGCCTCTGACAGCTTTCTTTGTTTGCTACACAAAAACGACAGAAATAGTTTGCACTGAAGGATTAGACATATCCAAGTAAAGTGTGCAGTCCCAAATTGTCCCCGGTAACTTGCACAACTGTTCCATATACTGGTTTATCAGATAAAGGAACATCAATTCCTGTGCTCTCAAGGATTTTAAGATCATGAACCAATGGCTCTAAGATCGTATTGATGCCATATTTCTTAATGTCTTGACTATGAAATAGTGACACAAGATGAATATTCATTAGAGCAGAATTTATCTTTGGAGACAAGTTTCTTAGAATGAGGTAGATGCTTCCAACTTCATGGACCCCATGCTTTGATCCAAGTGGGTTAGCAGTTTCAAACTCATCAAAGAAAAGCTGAATTTGGAGCGAGTTTCTGTCTTTGGAGAAGAGAGGGTGATCTTTAAAATAACTACCATCACAGAAATCTTTGTAGACCCCACTGGTATTGGACAGCTGAACTAAATGATTGTATATTTCTTTGTTGGAAAGAATAAACTTTAAAGTCTCCAACAAGGGAATATATACATATTTGTCTGTTACAGGAACTTAATCATATGTACCCGAGGTTTGATTTCTTCTAGTGTCATATCGTACACCAACCGCAATCTCAACAGGCTCTACCACTCCCCATTTCTCACTGTAATATTTTTTCCATTTTGTCTCTGTGTTGACATCAGTGAATGGATTTTCAAGGCTACTAAAGTAATCTTCCAGCTGGACTTTTAAGTTCTCATTCTCAGGCAGTAAATTAAGCACATCATCTTTGATACTTGTAGGCACTTCATCTACAAACTCCTGTACATTTTCAACAACTGATTTGATAACATTAGTTGCCACACCACAGCTTAGTAGTTTTGCAATAAGGGATGCACTCATTTCTTTAGCATTCTGTCCGTTTACTTCACTACTTGATGAACTTTGTAGCGGCTCAGCAGCACAATATGTAGCTCACTTTGTTGATTAGCGGCAGCAGAAAAAGAGGGGGTTTCGTTATCACAATGATCTGCATTACTGGCCCTGTGTTTGTTGTGAAGATGTTTTCTGAAGCCTGAAAAGGTGCAGAACTTCTGACAACATCCACTGTGGCCACATATCAACTGAAACTTCTTACCAGGGTATCAGCCATGGGAACATTTCAGATGTCGAACTCAATCTTTGACAGTGCTGTGAGTGAACTTACATACAAAACATTTAAGCATCTTGTTTAATCAGCTAACTTAGTTAAGAAGTTTAGCTCTGAGATCCTTCACCCTGGGACTCTGGTGGCGGAGACCTACATCAATATTGTAAATGGTGGTCTGCACAAAAGTGTACATGTTGTTCAGGGCCTGATCGTAGGAGATGCCAAACACATAATGTGCTTTAAACAGTTCATCGAAGGCTGATAGGGAAGACTTAGCCTTGCAAGGAATGAGCTGACCATCCACAGTGATGTAGTAGTCATGAATGTTGTTTCGTGATGTCCCAACTGAAAGAATGTAGGGCTGCCTCCCCTGTCCTGAACTGGTGACCTCCTGAAGGCTACGGTTTGACTGAAATTTGTTGGGGGGAAAATATATTAGATTACAATTTTAATAACTGGATGTCAATATAATTATTTTAAAGGCTGAGAGTTCTTACCTTGTGAAACTCGACTACATGATTCACAGCTTCTCAAACAGTGATCTTCACAGCTCTCTTCTTCCCACTGGGTGGTGGGGGCAGAAGATAGATCAACAGCAACAGTGCTGCCATGTCGCTATCCCAATCTAGAAGAGAGCATGAAGAATAAATGGCTGAAAAACATGACAAAATAACACTTCTTATTTAAAAACTTGCAGCTAAGAATCACCTGACTGTTCCTCCTCAGCATCTGGGTTCTCCTCTGCAGCATGTATTAGGGAATCCAACATCGGTGTCTTTGTGAGACTGTTTGCTTCTTTAATGACTTTTGGCTTCAGAAAGGCTCCCCACTTCTCCATAAGTTTTGACGAGGTGTCATCTCCAAACAGCAACTGAAAGTCTTGAAGCACCTTAAAACATAGTGACAACAGTAATTTGGAAAGTTAAGGTCAGACAAAGTCATAAAATAACATTTGTATGACTACATAAGCAGTTTTATTCTAGAAATTTACTCACGAGGCCCTTTGTGTCAAGAAATCTGGGGAACACTGCAAGCATGCTGCAAGACTTCTCTGGATGGTGAATCAATTTCTGCCTATGCTGGAATGTCTGTTTCATTTTCATGAAGATCTGTCCCTCATCTGTGCTGTGCCTCAGTAGGGAAATGGCCTCCCTACACTGATCCCCCTCCAACTGTTGCTCTGCAGTCACCTCTCTTTCAAACTCGGGTCCTCTGTTGCTCGATGGAGACCTGCTGGAACTGTTCCTCCTGCGGCCACTGCTGAGATCCCGCTGCATGTTTTTAAGTTTCCAAGCAATGTAGCCTTCATTACTTGGAGCATCGAAAAAGTGTTCCTAATGAAAATAAAGTATAATAGGTTAACATACTTCAAGTTTCAAAACAGCATGGTGACCAGATGAAAACAATATATCAAAACAGCAAGTTAAAATAGGTTAGGCAAAGTTTGAGGTGAAAAAAAGTAGCACATTTATAATATGTATTTTCATATTTGAATAAACTTTCAAATGAAGCAGAGTTAATCAAAGTTGGAGAGACAGGAGGCAAAGGCATACACAAATGCAGAAGTTCATTCTGTAGTTTGAAACAAGCCTGCGTAAGTGCACCACAAGCAGTAAAGACAAAATAAATGTTCAAATGATTTTTTTTTCTTCAGCCAGGACTACTAGTTGGGTATAAACTTATTCAACAGTATAATAATCCATATATCACAGGTCTGTTGCCTAAATGACTCAATAGGTGAGATAGAGGGGGACATAGAAAATATGTCAACATATTAGAACACAATAACTTTTTAATGTTTTTATTGCAGTCAAAGAAAAACATGGGAACTTGATTGGCAAACAAACAAATCTCCAAATTCTGCTCGTTCAGAGGAATCTGAATTGATTAGTTTGGGGTGAACTGTTTGTGTGAGAGGGATAACAAAAGAGACATCAATTTAATTGTGTCATGACACCACCAGAAGTTTGCTAAACTCTAAAAAATACAATTGATCTTGTTGGCAAAGATTTTTCCTACCGGACATAACTTTATTGGCACATTTAATATAAAAGTAAAGACATTCAAACAACTCATTTTTTAAGACTTGGTGAACCCTGATGCTCACATTGATATAAATCTGGTTGACATTCAGTATGGTTCCTTTATATAACAGAAATACTTACATATCCTTTTTGGGAGTACGGATCTTTAAGACAGGGGAACAAGGTCACAATCCCTGATGCATAGCGTGTCCGGATGTCCATGGGTGGAGAACTCCTGAAGGAAGTAAAAGAAAAACAATGATGTTACTTATAAAATGTTAAGACTTACATTATTAAATGAAGTTTTTGAGTTTTACTCGTTGCTATCTTAAAAATTAGGCTTACCCATGCTTCTCAATCATTGCTGCTACAACAATGTTGACCAATTTGCGCCGTAGCGGGTCTTTAACCTCTCTGGTTTGTTCATATTCTCGAAGTATTTTCTCCCCCCTGGCTTTGTTTTGAGAAGTTGTTCGACAAGCTTTGAGAAAGGACTAAGTTTACAGAATGTTAAAATGTTTAATTTGGAATTGTTTCACTCTTAGATGAAATGACAAGGATGACTACAAGTAAGCTTGAGCAATTCAGTAGGGTTATTGGTATGTCAGTTGTGAAAAAAACTACAACACAGAACATATTAAACCACATACAGCCAAACAATACCTTTGTAAGAGCAGCTACAACTGATCAGCAAAACACAAAACCTCTGATACAGTCTACATAAAGTTATAGAAATATAAATGACCTAACTAAACACTTTACCTCTTTGGCCTGTGAGGAACTGTCGTCGCTTGAGTCCCTTCTTGGGGACAACATGTAGCCGTCATCAATGCGCTGTCTCTTTGGGGACATAAAGGAAGCCTCACTGTCGGATGAAAGTGCTGATGATGACAGAGAAAGCGTATCTGTACATGAGGACTGTTGAGGAGAGTCTAAAAGAAAGCAAGTAGCACAAAAAAAGAAACCAGTCAAATCAAAACATCAAGGGAACAGAGCAAAAACAGCAACACTATAGAGAGCTTAGCTTTCTTTAAGTAATAGCCTTCGATGGAAAAACAAAGAACAGTACATTAGGGGAGACATGTGGAAAAAAAATCTAATTTATTGACTAAGACTGCATAATTTATGCTAGAATTACATAACACAGAGGACATGTCATGTAGAGTCTTAGTACCAATCACTGAGGAGACATCAACAATGGTCCAAGGGATCTCTGACTTTTCCTCAAGAACATCAATGAAGACCTCTTCATCAACCTCTGTCCCTGTTTCATCCACTAGATATACACATGTCTCACTGGAGATGCTGAACTTTTGTTTGGCTGTAAATACACAAGCATGTGCAATGTGGATACAGATTTACATTTTATAAGCATTTAAAAGCTTTCCAAATATTCTGACATTTATTTACAGTTTCAGTAAAAATGTTTTCATCAATAATTTTAGCATATCATTGTAATACTATTTTCAAATCCATCATGGGGAACCATGACTACAATGGTCTTATTCAAACAACTCCAACAGTAGTTCAACATAAACCAAAAAAACATGTGAGAGAAATGTTGAATATGAGGCCCTATTCAGTTTGACATAGCGCTTTTTTCCTTGGTATTGGACTTTGAATAGCATTGCTGCTGCTTTCTGTAAAATAAGATTACATTAAGCACATACAGTATTATCAGCAAAATACATTTTAAGACATCTACATACAAAAACAGCAACTAGTATGAGCTAAGCTCATTCATATACATGTATATTTATTTGGAAGAAATGTTTAAACTGCAAATAGAAATAGTATCCTTTAACTTATCTTTAGTTTACCTCTGTTTTTCCTGCATTATACTTATAGTGGCAAATAAAGTTATAGTTGTGAAAACGATACACATTCTGGCATCACATCTTTAATGTCAATATGACATGTGGAGTGCTTTGTGATTTATTTATATAAATTTGCCTCACTGTATGAATTATTTTATTGCTTTTATCTGTGAAGCACTTTGAGTGTTTTAAAAGTGCTATATAAATGAAGTCATACTTACTTACGTACTGTATGGCTGAATTTTAAACTACAACAATCGGAGTGGAAAAACTCGGCACATATTATAGTTGCCTGTTCAAGCGTCAAAAACCGAGTGACTAAAATATCCGTATAAAGAAAGACAAAATACTCTAACTGGCCGTGGAAAAAACAGTTCGGCTTTTGAAGGAGGGCGAAGACTGACAAAAGCGTGCGCTAGCTTGTGTGGAATTGTACGCATGAATTGACGTCATAGTTTACAACGTGGTTGTTAATATGAACCAACATTGGCGACATTTTCGTGCTGCATTTTAGGGCAGACTTAATAGCCGGAACCGTCGAAAAAAAAACAATAAGTACGGCGCATATCACAGTTGCCCGTTCAGTTTGTTAAAGCTGTTAAATGTGACCGTGGAAAACTCAGTGTTCGGCTTTTAAACGAGGGCGAAGGCGGACAAGAGCTAGCGCTAACGTGTGGGGGATGGTGCAACGTTATAGTTTGCCAAATATCCACATGTTGCGACATGAAGTTCACACAGCGTGATTGTTCATATGACCGAGTTGGTGACATTAGCGTTTATTATTTTAGAGCTAAATGAATAGCTGTAACCATCGATAAAACGAAAACGGTTCAGCGTATATAATGTTGCCTTTTCACTTGACCAAAGCTGTTAAATGTGACCGTGGAAAACAACGTGTTCGGCTTTGATATGTAGATGAAGGAGAGTAAAAGCTAGCTTTAGCGCGCGTAGGAAGCATTATGCTAAGTAGGCTAATGGGGGATGGTAAGATACGAGTTCAAGGTAACTCGATAACCAAATCTACACATAGTGCAAAGTTTACAACTAACAACACGATTAGTGATAATATTAACCAATGTTGCCGACATTAGCGGTACATTTGTCGGGGGCTTTTGGAAAACATTTCCACATTAACTGACAAATATAGCCTACATTTCATTTCTGAAAAAAAACAGTACATGCATATATTACTTACTGTTTGTCGTCGTCCTCCTAGTAACAACAATCCAAATTGTCTCTACTTCTCTCTGAAACCGCAGTTTCAATTCCGCCGAGTATGGAGCTTAGACTGTAAGGTCTGGAGCAATGCGCGCAGGCGCCAAAGTATATCATGGAGATGACGTCATTAGGCACGTTACGTAAAATGAGAACCAGAAAGACTCAATCACAAATACACACCATGGTGTCTGTGCAGAAAAAATAAACACTACACCAACACGGAGGAGACAGTTAACACCACTCAGAGACACCGTGTCAGCACCACAGTAGTAGTATTTAAAATTCAAATAATATTTGAATGTTTTTTCACAATAATTGGTCAAATATGCAATTTTAGATCATTCAACTTTTTTATTTGGTAAGTGAAGGCATCTTGCGACCCCCCTCTCAGTGTCTCACGAGCCCCCAGGGGGTCCCAATCCCCACTTTAAGAACAGTAGAGTGTGGAGAAGACTCAGACCTGGACCCCTAAGTCCTGTGACAATGTGGAGCAGTATTATTTTTAACTAGTATTGGAGATATTAAAAATCAACATATAAAGCTACTGTAAATTTACATGTAAAAGTGGGCGTGGCCATTTTTCCACCAAGGAGTGGATTTTTTGCAAAACAAATATGTGCAATGGATTCAGAATCCTAAAGAACCCCTAGTTTGACCCCTCACAAGCTACTTAAAGCAGAGGTTAACATTTTCAATTTTTCACCCATAAGTATATAGTACCAATAAGGTACTATTCCAGGTACCCCGACTTTGAGCCGCTCTCACTGATTTTCCTACAGGAGTTGGAATTAAATGTTTTTTTTTTTACATGTTATAAGACACCTTTATCAACACATTTGTGAAGAAAGCTATTGGTAAAGAATTTATTCCCAGATTTTTGCAATATTCCCTTCCTACCCCCCAAGTTGATGATGAAAATGTCGGCAGTCAGGCACCAAATTATTTCCCCAATTTCCGACTTGTTTTTCCGACTTGAGCAGGGGTTTCTGTACATTTTACAACTCCGAAACTGTTTTTTTTAGATGTGTCCGACACCACATGAATGCAGCTACAGCCCCAACTAGTGACGCGTGTCTACGGTACACACAATTCGACAGGCTTTGGTGCGCTTGACAAAGTGCAATCTGAACGCAAACCAAACCAAATGCAACAATGTTGCAACTTTACCCCTGAATCGCACCGAGTCCACCAAACGTTATATGTGAAAGCGACCTTAGAAACCAATCTAAGTGGACGGAGCCAGAAATGTAAGCCTCTGTTGATAATTAGCATGCTAATGATCAAGGAAGACTCACATCAGAGTCGTTAACCTAGTTTCCCCTAGAGTCGTTACCACCCCCAGTCGTCTGTGGGTCGTTGGAGTCACATGTTCTAAGGTGGTTCCAAGGTGGGACTGGGGCTTAAGTTGTTTTGGGAGAGAATTCAAAACAGCATTGTAGGTTGGTAAAAGATGGTGGATCAGACCA
>CM036534.1:7942063-8109472 GCA_020745685.1 Tautogolabrus adspersus | reverse complement strand
AAAAACTCAACTATATTTATGTGTTTTCTCGATGCGTCCAAAGCCTTTCATAGAATAAATCATGGTAAATTATTTACGAAATTACATAACAGAGGGGTCGGTCCGTGTACGAAGTATAATTCATTTGCAATAGTTCATGATGTATAATGAAACATGCCAGTTTCAGGGGTATTGCCTAATTTCATTGTCCGACTTGGCGAATGCAAATATATGTTTTCGCACGTTTACTCATTCTCCCACAGCCGACTCAGTCTAACGTTGTTCACGCTTTGACTGTATTATTGTTTCATTGAGCGAGGACGTGCAAAGCTATTCAGCGCAGCTTGTTGCATTATCCAACTTGTACAATGAAAATTGAACCAAGGAAGTCGACAACCGGAAACAGACACAGCTCGCCTTCAAAATAAAAGCCACGCGTTTGGAATCGTGTTAGCTACGTATGTTTTCTTTGAGGACGAGCTTTTTTTTACTGTAAGTGTACTATGTATTCTCGACTTTATTACATTTTTGGAAGATATTTTGCAGGTGAGGTGAGGTAATTGTGGTTTAAAGTAGGTTTAAACTTATAGGGGAAAGTGTTAACGATGTTCAAGCCGTTTGGCGAAAATATTCACTGAAAGGAGCAGTTTAAACAACATTGCAAGACATCGCTGGGCTGCATTATTAAATTGTGTTTAATCTGGCTTCGTCTACTAAGTGGAAATGACTTGTCGTAACAGTTTTTCTGTCTTTCGTAGATGCGTATTCCATCATTTGATGTGGCTCAAAGCCTGCACAACATGCTGCAACCTGTATCTCTGCCCCTGTGACATAAACCCAACACATTCAGATTAGACCAGCAAAGGTGCCATCCCGTTATAAGGTGTGTGTGTGTGTGTGTGTGCGTGTGTGTGTGCGTGTGTGTGTGTGTGTGTGTGTGTGTGTGTGTGTGTGTGTGTGTGTCCGTACGTATGTATGCATAGCATAAGTCTCTGTGTGTATGCCTACATAGGTGTGTGTATTTTTTATTATTAGTCCCTGCCTTTTTTTGGCTTGATTTATTGTCCCATATGCCAAAACACGAGTTTACAAAGTGCTTTGATAACTAAGAAAAGTAAACCAAACAAACAAACAAACAAACAGGTAACTTAGAAAGTAACAAATAGATCAGTCTCAATCCCCCTTCTATTGCACCATTAGGTCTCTAAATTAGGCTAACAATTGTATTTTATTAAAATTACGGTGGCACATTCTTGTCATGTTAACTCCTATTGTGCCGTGAATGTAAAGACTGCAATTCCTTTTGATAGTTCTTTATGATCTGACCTTGTGATGTTTTAATTTGTAAAATAAACTAATTAATGCTTAAGTTATTTTTAATGCCTTGATCAACAAACCTTAGTTTTCTTTAAGTTGCTGGGAAATGCAAAAAAAAAAAGGTTCAAAACATTTTTTTGAGATGGCTTTGATAAAGAGCAGTTAAAGATTTGTCCTTCATGTGATATTTGTACGTTTTATAAAGATGTTTTTTTTATTTTATTTTAAGGCAGAGAAGTAACTAGAACCTCTGTAGGGTGACAACTGGCTTGAAAAAGAAGTGGACAGCTGGAAGTGGTATGATTTTTATGCTTCTCACCCAAAAGGGATGCACTTTTTATATTCAAACAGGCAATGTGTCGTTTTGCTATATTCAATATTTATATAACCCTTTTCTCTATTTTTTTCCAAAGCCCAGTGCCTGGTGGGAGGGTGGTGAACAGGGTGTCCAGGATGTGATGCATCCCTCCTGATGTTTGAGGCTCGGCAGGGTCAAAATAAAGTTGAACAGAACGTTTAATCATTTTTTGTGTGTTTTCTTTTTTTTTTAAATGAAGCACTTAATAATTCACTTGAGAACACACAGAGAAGAGTTTGAACACATACTGGAGTTCATGTATTTTGAATTGAGCACCCCTCATTGACACAAGGTAAGACAATCGCACAATAAGACAAAGTGCTAATTACTGAATGATGGCGAGAAGTAATAATATAATGCAAGAGGTAAGCTAAAACTGTAATGATAAATAAAAGTTAAACTGTATTCAGAGATTTCAGCCAACAGTGCCTTACAGTCTTAGAGTGAAATGATCACTTTATGAAGGGAGTGCAGGGGAACTATCTTTCTCTAAAACATGTCAACAGAATGAAACATGATAAATAGGCCTTAATACATATTGTGATGTCATAAAGTGAAGAGACTACCGTTTTAAGAGAAATTGTGACTATGTCTGCCTCCCATGTATGCCCACATTGCTGTAAACTAAAACAATGAAATGTGATTTGTTTGCCTTTAATCTCCAGTTTCGGAATAGACATATCAGCTAATTTTATTTTGTCCCAAATAATATTCAATAAAGCTAATTACACTTGCATGCTGCACTATAATTTTAAAGAGGGAATTTTGAATGACGTGTTTTTTAAGAAGAGAGCCTTTACTGCAGACCCATCTGCATTTGATTCACTCTCCTGTTCATCTCTTGTCTTAACTGAATAAATCAATAGCGATTGTAAAAAAGATAGGATGTTGAGTCATCAGTCAAATTTGTGGAAGTAAGAGTTTATAAATAAATGAAACGCTAAACCGGAAGTGCAACCAGATTTTATTTTGAAATAGTTGGCGTGTATTTCCGGTCCTGGCAGTGGAGATCTGCAGATGAAGAAGTGGGGATTCCATTTGGTTTGTGAAAAAATAAAGCCAAGCATAATTTCTTAGTCATGTAATAAGGTCAATGCATTGCAGTTAATGAACATCCGACAGGTTGTGGGTTTTATTAAACTACATTTTAATTAACAATTATTCCAACTTCAATAAACTCACCTCAGGGTTTCTTCTTCGTTAAACCATGCACCACCCGTTAAGATAAAACAAGCAAAAGGGTCTGTTGCTTTCAAGTCGTAGTAAAGTTTTTTTTTATTTTGTTTTTTTCCATTGTTGGATAGGACAGCTGAAGAGACAGGAAATGTCGCCTACATTAGGCTAACTGGTGACTTAAATTGTGCTCAATCAAAAGCTTAGCTTAGAGAAGTGTGGTGAGAATGTGGTGAATTGATATAGAATGTAAATCTGAGGGATGTGTTTGGTGTAATGTAATTCTGTCAAGAAAAGATTTAAAAACCATGCTGTATATCATACACTTTTTATTTATTTTTCACAGAAAATTCCAAACATTTGAAATCATGGTCTGGAATGAAACCAACTGTCAAACCAAACAACTATTAAAACAGACAATGCAAGCTAAAGACCTCTTATTATTGCAATGGCTTCCGACAGTCCAGCCACAGCAATGGTGCTGTCTTCTTGCATAGGTGCCCTGCACTTTGGGCATGTAGAATTGGTCTCGAGCAGGACTCTGATGCACTCCTGGCACCCTATTAGGCTGCGACAGCATACTGAGAGTATTGGCCTTTCCATATCAGCTGTAATGACAGTAACACAACAGAGGTAAGGCCATTTTTCAAATAAACTACTGTGTAGTTACTGTAAATGTGAAATTAAAATAAATGTTCAAGTTCAGGCCTTTACCATCTGAAAAAGAAATGTGTATGTCCACATGTGGTTGTAATGATTATACCATAGTGAGTTGTAAAAGCTAAACTTGTAACACAAATTGGCACAGCAACAGATAACTATAGGACAGAACTTGAATTATTGCCTAAAACACCAGGGGGGTATTCCATCAAGCGAAATAAAGGAGCGGTAACTTAAGCCTATACTAGCCTGCTGACTGCCAAGCTTAGTTCAGCTGTGTTTCAAAGACTTTCAAACGGAAGGTAACAGAATCCAAAAGAAAGTTCAGTGCATAGTGACAGCAAAAATACATCAAAAGAGCCGTTAAAAACTATCATACCACTTTCACAGTATGTGTTATGTATCCAGTCATATGTTCAGTACTCCAAAAAAAGGCGAATTTCCGATAAATCCTTGCTATTGAAAACATTCATGCACTTAAAGTCTTATGCACGAAAGAGTAGGGCGTATGAGCATGCCTGGCGTTTGAATACAGCACGAGCAGTCAATTGAAATCCCGCATGGAATGCTCCCACTTAATTCAAACGCATGTGCATGCTCAAGCTGATACTGTTAATGCTGAAATATTTTCAATAGCAAGGATTTATATATTTTTTCTGTCGTAACATTGAACCTCTGTTAAGCAAATGTTGCAAGAATTTTGGATTCTTCATTCTGAAGCATGCAAGTAATTAAAAATTCCTCCAGGAATTACAGGGAACACGGATTGAGTAATTGATATACAAAACCTACTTTGGGGCAAAGTATTCCTTTAATTGTAACAGCTTTATCGCTCTGATCTCAGACACAGGAAATGTTGTGTTGATAGCTTTTTTTTTATGTATCAGATGAGCAGGATGAAAGATAGAAAGGAGTATATCTGCAATGGAATGTGGTTGTACCAAGTATTTAAAATAAAAATGTCTGTAAACTGGGGATTTATCTTAATTCTTTTTTAAGTCTTTTTGTAAACTGCAGACAAAACAGCTAAGAGGTTGCAGAACAGAATCTTTAAGTTGCACTTACATCGACATATTAGACATTGGACAGTGGCCTTCAATATGTCCACTTGCTGCCTGGTCAGCCTGTCCCGCCCCATCTCCCTCATCTCTGCCACCTGAATGAATTCTTCAATGGCCACTTGGACCCCAGACATTTGACCCTGGCTTGACCTTAAAAAAGGAGTACATGGGTAAAGTCAACTGTCATGTTGTGGTTTGTCTCACTCGTTTACAATACATTTACAACATTTACGATATGTAACCCCCACCAACTCATGTATCTTTTTGCCAAAAACAACAACTTACTAGCAATTAAAGTTGGAACTGTAAAGGAATTACAACTGTATTACAGGTGTTGTATATGTTAGGTTCTAACCCTTTCTCTTGCAATTGCTTCATGTTGTTTGTTTAAATGTTTCTCAAACTCAATAAACAATACATAATCTGCCTGAAACTGTTAGCTTAAACTAAACCTTAAACTTAAAGTTCAAACTGCAGCATTTGTAAGACACTACAGTATTTTTTCCAGATTTTGCCTCATTGCTTTGATATCAAAACCGCAAACAAATAAACATTACTGTGACTTTAAAAGGGATGGATTGTGTATACCTAACTACTTTCAAGTCTTTGTGAGTGTCTCTAAAGCTAGTGTCAACATGAATGGCAGTGAAAAGTGTTTGAAAGGGTCGGCTGAGATCTACAAAAGCACACATGGCATGCACTTATGTTGGCAATCTCGGCTAATGGTGAGAAGTAAAAATAAGACTGTTAAGGCCCTTAAATGTCAAGCCTGGGCCAAGTGTGATGTGTAGTGCTCCAATTTTGATCACATTACTACAGTTCCAACTTTTATTATTTCATTACGTTAAAACAGTGTTTGAATTTAGGAATAAAAGTGACACCCCTAGTAAGCAACTACATTTGAGCTCTTAGATGTTATTCCTTTTACCTTCTTCTTTTGTTCCGGCAGAACTCCTCAAAAAGGTCTTGGCCAAAGGCCACAACCTTTCTTGCTCCCCTTCGCCAATATTCTAGGCCTTTTTGACACAGAGTAGGCAATGTTAGTGTTTGTTGACAGGTACTTTATAGGTTGATTGTTTGTAGCTACAACTTTGTAAATATATTGACAAGACTTATTTTTTTGTGGAACATTAATGAAGTATTATAACAACTTAATGATTAATTCGACGAATTTTCACCTATTTATAACTGAATAGCGAATGTTTTCAATTTAATGCCTTGCAATTCAACTTTTCTGTCATGTCAGTTGAAAAATGAATACATTAGACATTACAGTTCCACACTGACAGCTGAGTACAGGTCAGTTAAGATGTTAAGATGCTATACTTATCATAATACAATAATAATCTGTGAACAATACAAATAATAATAAAAAATCATAATATATTAACCTGATGTGCCAGGGGAAGGGAGAATCTGTCGCCCTTTGCCATCTGTAAGAATTATTTCCACCTGAGAGTCCAAGGCAAACTTGATGACTGTGGCAATGGATGCCACATTGGCTTCATCTTCATCAAAGTTGATAGTTGTTATGTAGCTTTCTAGGTTGATGTTACCATCCACCTTTTTGGCAACAACTATGGGCCTTAGAAAATCACAAAAGAGAGACACCAAAGTCAAACACAGACTTACAACTAGTGTGTAGAAAGCTTATAATAGAAGACTAAATAAAAAACATTCATTTCAAACCCTTTATCCAAATAGTAGCAGCAGCTGTCTTGAATGAATACCCTTGTCACATACTGCCTTGAAACTTGAAATAAATCTGAATAGTTTGTTTGCAAGATGTCAACAATACATACTTAAAATATGCTTCTCAGTAGGTATGCATAGCTTCAATGTCTAATTTTTATGTGACCATTCATCACGTCCCTTAAAGGGAAGTTCCCCCACTCCAAGTCAATACTACTTTTGTCCTACCTGTGATGCTACCAGAATCAGAATCAGCTTTATTGGCCAGGTATGCTTACACAGACAAGACATTTTACTTTGGTGAACTGTGCTCTCTATGTACAAATATACCATTAAATATCAACAATAAAGACAAATAAGCAAAGACTAATATGTACAGACTAAATAAGATAATAGTGCAGTGGTGAGTGCAAAAGATGCTTAAGTAAACATGATAATAATATTTGTTTTTAATCATGTGAATGATGGGTGTATTAACATAAGGTAGTTTTTCAGTATTTACATTAAAGGTGTGCATAAATTGATCATTTAAATTAAATAATATATATGTATATTTACATTTACATTGACAGTTTGGTTCCAAGGTTCTTTCACAGTCAAACAGCTCCTACACTCTGTGACTGTTTAGCGTTCATCAGAGGGACAGCCTGAGTATAACTATGTATCCATCTAAGTCATTTTGGTGTGAATTAGCAAGTTTTGGAGATATCATCAGTACTAGAGATGTCTGTCTTGTTTACCAATACGATGGAGCTGAATTGCACTTTCCTTGTGGTACTTAAAACAATAAAAATCCATAGACCTTGTTGTGAACCATTCTATTTAAGTATCATCAATTAACTACTTCCTTGACCAAAATACATCCGTTCAGTTTACCATGAGGTTATTTTGAAGAACTTGGTCATGATTCCTGGAAACTCAGATTACTGGTGAACTCTTTAAATATTTAGTCCTGTGAGCAACACAAGTGAAGTGCAGCTCTTGTTGATGTATTCCAGAAAAAAAATGAATACATGTTCAATGAAATTGTCATCCCCCTTATAAACTTACATCAATAAAAGTTAAAGAATTAGATTGAATGATTGTATACATATTCTACATTGTATGGTTTACCTTGAGTATTTTCTTTTAGGCAGCATAGCAGGAGGGCGGGGCTGTGCGCTTTGTGGCGGGAAGCGAAAGCCACTTGCACCGCTGCCACCACTTGGTCCTGCTGTTGGAGCTGGTGTGACCTCCTGTCCCTCCACTGTATAGGCCATACCAGCAGTGAGATCCACAAAAGAGAAGTGGTCATGTGTGGGGAACACCACCACACCACTGTCCCTTTCAATCATATACATTGTCTGTTGGTGGATCTGTTAGTAATGATGAAAAAAAAAATATTGTTAACCTATGACATTGTAGACTTGTTTCAACAGTAAGTTTGCATTGGTTCAGGGAGGTCACTGAACCCCATAGTGGCCTTAACTAAAGAGTTTAAAGTGCTAAAGAAAGCAAGTGATTTTTTTACACACATTATAAGTAGGCTAACTCAAAACTATTGTCATTACCTGCTATATAGTAATAAATGCACAGGGTAAAGTACGTCTGGACTGTCATTAGAGGTGTGACTTCTAAACATTTAAACGCTAAACGTATAGTAAAAACGCCAACCGTTTAAACGTTAATATTTGTTATTTATTTAAACTGGTAATGTGCAAATGCCACAAAGCAGAGCAACAGCTGTTTCAAGAGGGCTGTACAGACAGTGGACCTTATCTCTCTCTGCTGATGTGATTCTGCATTCTTGGTTTTGCTAATGGGTTTTGCTGCGTCTTATCTCTCCGCAGGAATCGAGAGTCATTTTAAACCTGATTCTTGCGGCGCGCACGGTGCGCTCGGTCCCCGCGACCGTGCGCGCCGTTTCATACTGATTGCGGTCAGAGCGGCCAGAAGAACGGACCTCTTCAGTAGTCCTATGGAGCCGTGAGGTCCTCGTGCGCTCCTACACTCTGTCGCGCGCCCTCTCTAAACAAGAACAAAGCTAAATAAACCAAACACAACCCAACGTACTAAACGTTTAGCAATTTGGTCATTTTTGCACAACATTAAATGTGATAATTTTCTTATAACATTGGTTGTCCAAATGGTAGCAAGGGTAAGGGGCGACATGATTTGCGCAGTTCAGAGGACAGAGTGGAGTTTTATTTTTTGATGGCTAATTCATTTCCAAACCTGCATTTAAGGCTACTATGTAAAGTCAATTCGTGCTGAAGGCTATTTGACCAGTCAATTCAGAGTAACTAGGCTTAGTTACATGGCAAGTCTTGTCGACCTAAAGGCTACCATTACCCAGCCACGAGTATCAAATAGGCCACATGTAAGCTTTTTGCAACCAAAACGGCGTTAAAACTTAGCCTACCCAAATAACTCATACCTACCTGAAAAATGCGTGCCAAATTGGCCACGGTGAGATCAATGACCCTTAAAGTGCACGTTCTCTGTCTTCTGCTAACAGTCACTCTATCATCGTTATCCATCATGCTAAATAAAGGACCAAAAGGACGAGATTACGTTGGCCAGGGTTTATATACTTTGCACCTAGCACCATCTTGTGTTTGCGTGAAAGTATTGCATGAAGAAACGTAATTAAAGCAAAAGTTTCTTTTTTATGCTGCAGTGCTTGAAGTTGAAAAAAAAACAAGTGTCAATAGGCTAAGTATATTTTTTGTGTTAAATGTCATTATCGTCTACTAACATCCTCTTCCAGTCCGATTGCTGCAGGTTTGAACCTTGCTCTGTGCACTTAATTTTGTTTGCAGAGTAGCCGTTTAGAAGCTTTTATTATTGGCAACTGCATACTGCTGCCATTTCAATAGGCTATTATTACACATGGCTATTCACATACTACTGTTTAGGCCACCTGCAACCCTTTTGTAAATGTTCATAACACCTAGCCTACATTTCTTGCCAAATGGCTGTAGGAGGGTTTTTTGGGAATTTAAATTCGTTTTAAGAATATACTCTCTCAGTGACATTTAGGCTGCACTTTGTTCTTTAATGACATTTGGTGTAAGGGGTGACTCTATAGGCATGAAGCATCTGCTCAGGAATGTTCTGTGGTGGAAGGAGTTTGGGTCTGATAAGGACAGACACCTTTAACATGCTCTTTTCTTCTAAGCAGATGCGGAAATCTATGCCAGGTTAGAGCAGCTTCTGTTGATGTATCCTCATCCTGAGACCTATAGGGCCTAGTATATCATTATCATAGCTGTTCGGAGCTTTTCGATCAATGTGCACACATTGAGGTGTTTCGGAGGTTTTAAACAAAATCAAAGACATTTTATCACCCTGTCAGACAAAGTAGCATAGTTACTGGTTTTTTTACCCTAGATTTTGAAATCCTAGCTGAGTATAAGTCTAGATTATGAAGAACAACTTCTAAAAGAGCGGAACAACTGCACAAATCCACTTCGCCCAAAGAAGACGGGCAGCTCCGTACGTTGCTCACCTGTTGTCTTGATTGAGGAGTCTTTTCAATAAAACTGCAATAACGGTTTATTTGCTAGTCTAAACATTCTTTTTTCTTTTTTATTTAACCTTTAGCCTATTTATCCAGGAAAAGTCCCATTGAGGTATAAAACCTCCTTTTCAAGGGAGTCCTGTAAGGTCACATTCGCTTCCAGTGCAAGCTCAATTTTTTTTAAACTTCTCTCAATCATTAAGTCAAACACATACATTTAAAGATAATGGTGGGTCCGAGGGAGAGGGAACTATACATCAAGCGATTCGGGGAACGTGCCATTGCTCATGTAGCTCATAATTTGACGGACAAAAAAAAAGAGTTAAATTAATCATCGACTACGATTTACAGGTTTAACAGTGAAGAATGTGAACTACAAGGCAGACAGTCCCCGGTCACAGACTGATGCCATCTATATACTGCACCAATGTGCACTGAGTGCCCATCTGTGCATCTGCACGTCATCGATGCTCTGTTTATAACAAACTATATAGGCTACTGATCCTAAACCACATCTGAACTTTCAGTGAGAGGTTTGATGTCTGTTGAAATGTTTTTAAATTATTTTGAGCTACTGTTAATTCTAAAAGTATTTATAATAGGCTATACTTACATTACAATTAATTAATAAAATGTGCTTTTGCGCAGCACATATGATAGAACTTCTCTCAGCAACCCCAACTGAAAATGTCCAGCCTAAATTTAGCCTATAAACAACAATTGCCCTGACATGTTCTGTTTCTGACAACTGCAGAAAGGGGCCGCTATCAATCTAAGTAGTATTAAAGTAGAAGAAGAAGTTCGGAAATTACGTGACTTATCCTGACCATTCTGACTGGCTGTAGCGTATCTGGTGCAAACCTGCCCGCCAAATTAGCTCTTAACACAAGAAAGATGAGTTTCCCCAGCTTAGAACCGCACTTTGAGATGGTCAGGGATATGAAAGAAAGTGGAAGCTCATACCAAGAGATCGCAACAACTTTGGCGTCAAAAGGCGTTCACAAGGGTGCTTCTGTCTCCAACTTAAAATCATTTTGTAAGTGTCATGGACTCGTGAACCAAAAATGGGGGAAGACTACAAACCACCATCTTGAAGAGGCCGTGGAAGAGGCTGTGCAAGAGGTGAGAATGGAAACTTAAGTTAAATGCTATGAAAGCAACCTGGTCTGCCTTTATACCTCACAAGTGACACAGGATGATGGCCGACATGCCACTCGCATTGATGCAGTTGGCTAATTCGTGCAAAAAGAACCCTGGCCAAGTAAACATCATTTTGTGAATGTTGACATTTCAGTATTATAAATCATTTTAATGATTTACCTTATGAAATTATTATTATTATTATTAGGTCACTGAAATTATTATTATTATATTTTGAGATAGTGGAGTTTTTATTTGTGATGAGCTGTAAGCCCTAATCGTCAAAATAAACAAGGCTTTAAATATTTCACTTTATGTGTAATGAATCTAGAAAATTCACTTTGTCAATTCAAAGACGCAGAACAAACTTTTTTCGCGATTTTCCATTTTTTTAGATGCACTTGTAGGTGTAACGTTAGCATGAAGTTGTATGCCACTGAGGTTTTAAGTTGTATTGCATGTATTTATATATATTATTATATTATATTTATTCATATATTTATTAATAACGGAGCAGCATAGTGTTGATTTCACAAACAGAAATATGGCCTACAACTTTACAAAAAATGTCCCTGCTGTTGAAAAAATGAAATCTTTTCCAGGGATCTGTTATTTTAATCCATAACATTGTGCGCTTGTGTCTCAATTAGGTTGGGCCAATGTTTGGGAGAAAGATGATGACTGGCTTCCTATCTTCCAAAGGCATAAATGCTAGTGAGGGGCGAGTTGGATCTGCATTACGAGCTGTTCGTCCTCAATATCACGAAGCTCGCCAACAAGTAAATCAAAATGACTATAACACTCTGTTAGGTGGAGGTTGTTTCTGATGTCTATGTCATGATTTGGTCTTGGTTTAGTTTGTATTTTGGAGTTTAGATTTCTTATATTGTTTTAGTTCTCTTCTTCCCTAGTGTTGCTTGTTTCCCTGTGTGTTAAGGTTTCCTCGTGTGGTCTTTAGTGTTTTATTTTGTAATTTCTTATTCTTGTTTCTCTGTGTTCTAGTGTGTATTGTTTTGTGAGTTCTGTGTGTCTTCAGTGGTTCTTGATTTACTTTGTATTTGTCCTCAGTGTTTCTGGTCTTGTGTTCATTCCTGCCTCTCTGTGTTTCCCCTCAGTCCTGTTGATTGCCCTGATTGTCCTCACCTGTGTTTGATTACCCCAGTCTATTTAGTCTCAGTGTTCCTTCCCTCGTGTTGTCAGTTCATTGTCTGATGTTGTGGGTGTTGGATGTTCCTGTTTTTCCTTGATCCTTGTGGCTACCTTAGTTTTCCCCTTGTGGATTTTTTTTTTTTTTTTGACAGTCTAAAGGCGCATCCACACATACACTGTGCGCGCCGCGGTCCGTCAGCGCCGCGCACTACACCGTAGTTAGCCGCCACTCTAGTCAATCATTGTGTTCACACAGCGGGCGCTGCGGTCCGTCTCCGGAGCGTGCCACCAGCGCCACGTTGCTCTGCTCCGTTACAAATACGCTGCAGGTCTATTTTTGACGGAGTTCGCTGCAGACACGCGTCAAGCCAGACAGAATATCACAACCAGGACAGGAAGTCAGACAAGGAAACGCACAGAGCATCCGGTCAGTTTCAAAATAAAACACAATATACGGACTCGCAATCGTATTTTTCATCACTTTATCAACGTAACGTCAAAACAGGCACCGAACGAACAACAAATCATCCTCAGACAAAGAGACATGTTGTCTGCACGTTTTTCTCTTTATTCCCGCGTGATCTTGTAGTCCTCCTGTGATGTGTGTACAGCTGATCATGAGTGCGCTGCGCTGACGTTCAAGAAACGGATCCAGTGTGAATGGGCGCGCGCCGTCCGACGGAAGAAAACCGTGGCGCAGACAGACCGCGGCGCGCACGGAGTATGTGTGAATGCGCCTTAAGTCTAATGATAAAATCGTGAAACAGACTGGATTATTTTGCGGTTTCTTTTGGCCAAGGTCAGACAACACTGCAATAGAACACACTCATTGACAATTTCTAACTGACAAAGTTTCTATGTTAACAAACACACTTGGATATATCTCTATAAGGCTAGAAATAAGACATCAGCTTCACTCGTAAATGTCAGACATATACATTTCATTCTTAGCACACCTTCTCTTACAACAGACAGTTGGCTCCAATCCAAATATAACTCTGCTGCTGTGAGATGTCTTACCTAGATATGGTTACAGCTACTCAAACCTAGAGTAGTTACTCTTAGATGGTATACAGATTTAAATGGTACATTCACAAAGTTACCAAGATGAACGAATTCATGGAAATTTGTACTAACACACTGCAACCATTACTGGGAACCTTGCCCCTCCTCACCCCTATATTTATAAAATAGAATTTCTCGCTTCATCCAACTTTTGTCTTACAGTAGACAATGTGGCATGATATATTTGGTACCATTACTTTATCTATTTGTATGTCAATTAATTGTAACAATTATTAAAATACTGTAGTTATTGGAGGGAGGTGTAACACTTTTCAGTGTCAGACAGGAATTCATTATTGTATTCATCCATAATAATGTTGTTATTAAAACATTTTTAGGGTGCCAGGAACCTGAATCCAGCCCCATATAGATTAGAATACTTCGGACAGAAACTCCATGTAGACCAGAATGAAAAGTTGGTCATGTTTGGGGTGACCCATGTTGTGGCCATTGATGGCTACAGTGGAAAATTGGTTGGCCATTCCACCATGCCATTAAAAAACAACCTCACCATCTATCAGGATGTTTATAGGTGTGTGTCCCTTTCCACTGTTTTCACAGCGTTATAATTGTTGGTATTATTAAGTATTTTTTTATTTGACTATTTCAAAGGAAAAAATCTGAACAATCTTTAGACTAAAACACCCTCTTAATGGGTGTTATTCATTTACTGTGTAAGCATCATAAAACCTTACAATTGAGTCAAGATGTTTGATAAATATTCAAAAAACCCTCCTGACTAACTATGAATGTGTAAATGAATGTTGATTGTTTCTCTTGGAATTTTACATTAGTAGAGTGGGCATTTTGGCAGAAGTTAAGTCCGTCATATACTCATTTATACCTGTCTGGATGAAAGAAATAAGTGCTTTTGCTGCGTTCCATTTACCTCGGAACTGGGAAGTCGGAACTGGGAATGACGTCACACCCGAGTTGAGCGTGTTCCAGTTGTATACGTACAGTCTATTGTTGTAAGTCGGAAAAGCAACATGGACACCTCCAGGAGTACCTTTGTTTTGTTAGCTAATACCAGACGATAACAACACACTGCGTGATAATTTGTGCACAAAAATAACATGACAACATGTCCACAGATAGAACTTGCATGATACTATCAGTGTGATTGATTTAATCACACAAAAAGAGGAACATTCGGCTAAAAAACACTATAGTTACAGCTTTAACGTACGGTTGATGCACGTAGCAGCCATGTTGGATTTTAACTCGGGCTCCTCCGACTTCTCCGAGTTTCCGACTAGTAATTACGACTTCAGGGGGCGTTCCAGTTGACATTTCCGACTGGGAACTCGGAATTTCCCACTTCCCAGTTCAACTGGAACGCAGCATTAGTCAAGGATTTTTTTCCTAATTCTTAAGGCAAGCGGTCCTTACTCAAGGGTTATGGGATCAACTCAGGACAGACTGTGGGAGAGAGTTTTACCTGATGAACTTCGTGCAGGAAAAACTGGCTGGCTACAGATTCTGCACGGACCGGCCATCCTTTCTACAGACGCCATCAACATTGGTATTTTTTCTTGTTATTTCATAATGTAGGCCTATTTTAAGCCTGCTATGATCATTTGTTGGGTAGAGTTGGCATTGCGCTTACCCTTCCCCCCTGACTACAATAGATTTCTTCAGCAATTGTTTGTAAGTGTTAAGCTTAAGATTTGGCAAAGATCACTTTTCTTATTTGCTATCATTCCACACCTAGGATTAGCTTCGCAACTAATACAGAGCGGAAGTGACTGCTCATGAGAATTTTGTGTCATGAGGTAAATTCACTAAATGCTAATCTATGGGAAGCAGCTGAAAATAATACTTACTGGACTTTCATGTCGATTACCTGTTGACAAATACATACACCATATGCTAAGGTTCATCTGTGCGCCATTCACTTTTGAGTCTTTTCACAAACACAACAAAAACACACTCATTTGGCAAGCATCACCTTTCCATCATGTAGAAGCATTTGTGTAAAAACTGTCATAATTACCACTGGCCATTCTTTCAAAATACCCCATGAAACATAAGGAAGAGTGGAAAGGGACTGAATGAAAAAGGAACATTTAAATGTCAGTAAAACCAAGGACATGAGCATTGATTTTAGAAGGAATTCAATTCCATCAATCCAAACGAAATTCAAGGGACAGAATTTGGAACAAGTTCTGTGTTATAAATACCTGGTTATTGTTATTGATAAGAGGCTGACATTCCGTGAGAAGACGGAAGCAGTTTGTAAGAAAGCCCAGGAACGTCTACTTTCTCCGTAAGCTAAACTGGTTTGGTGTGTGAAGTAAACTGATGACACTTTTTTTAAACTCCATGGTGGAGTCTGACCTCACATTTGACTTTATCACCTGGTTAGGTAATCTCTCAATAACAGACAAAAATAGTTTGCAATACATTATTAAAGTTGCCACCAAGATCATTGGGGTTAAATTTACCGACGTGTCTCTCACTTTCAGAAAAAGAGCTGCAGCTAAGGCTATTATCTGAGAAAGGTTTCTTGTACTTAAAACAGGGTCATTAATTGTCAAATTTAATTACAAAATACATAAACAAATGTACAAAACTTTAATAATGAAGTTCTCAATATAGATTTTATAATGTACTTTGTACAACTATTTAAGAAGGCTCCTAAGTTACACTCGTGACAGTATGTTTCCGTGTAATTAGTAACTTAGCACCCTGGAATACATTACAGTGTTATAGTATCTCATAAATGCCTATTCTTTTCTTGTTCACTTACAGAACCATCGTATTGAGAGGATTTGGCCAGAGGTTTGTATTTATAGTCAATGCCGTTTTCAATTGATTGTTTTCATAAAAGCTTGAACTTAATTCTATATTACAATATGATGACTTTATGAGCAGTATGTTTTTTTTTTTTTGAATGAAATTGTTTCTTGGTGTAAACAATAAAGGAATACCTGATTGGCATTGTAATACTGACAATAACAACTTAGAAAAAGAATATAATTTCCATCATTGCATTATTTCCTAGGTAAACAACAGGGTTAACTATCCAATTAAGGCTTGCCTGATGCACATGTTAAACCAAGAGGTCATCAATATGGAGGATGGGACCGTCAGGTACTGTGTGTCAACTTTGGCATGCCAGGTCGCCAGTATCGGTATGAACCGTTTTGTCGAATCCTGGAATGCCCATAGAGTGCCAGGTATTACAATTCTTCTACAGATTTTGTATAGCTGTAATATGTTAAATCAGCCACCTTCATTGTGAATTATATCATTATTTGTGTCCACATACACTGTACATTTTACACTTTAAAGTATTGTATAGCAAACATATACACAGGCATAAGGGGAACCATGCTTAATTTCTGGGAAATTGTTTATTAATTTCTCATGACTGATATGGTAACAGATAGGTTCCCTTTTCTATATTTTAAGATTTCATAATCTTCCATTAATGCACTCCTGAGGGTAAGAAAGGCTAGGATATAGAGAATAAAGATTATTCATTTAATTATCCGTTGTTCTGATTTATAATAATAAATAATAATAATAATACATTAGTTTTATATAGCGCTTTTCTAAAACCCAAAGACGCTTTGACAGAGAGAGAAAAAAACCAAAACAACAATCAAGAAACCAAACAAGAACAAAATCAATGTAAGGGGGGAGGATGGGAGTTAGTGATTGTAGGCAGTGTTGAAGAGGTGAGTTTTAAGAGATTTTTTGAAGGAAGTGAGCGTGGGGGAGTCTCTGATGTTTTTTGGGAGGGAGTTCCAGAGGGTGGGAGCAGCAACAGAGAAGGCCCTGTCCCCCCAGGACCGATAGTTTGTCCTGCAGGGGGGGGGGACAGGAGGTTTGCATCAGCGGATCTAAGGGTGCGGGTGGGTGTGTGCCGGTGGAGGAGCTCAGACAGGTAGGGGGGAGCCAGGTTATGGAGGGCTTTGTAGGTGAGGATGAGGAGTTTGAAGTTGATACGCTGGGGGATGGGGAGCCAGTGGAGGTTGTGAAGGACGGGGGTGATGTAGTCTCTGGTGCGAGAGTGCGTGAGGAGACGGGCAGCAGAGTTCTGAATGTGTTGAAGTTTCTTGAGTGATTTTGATGATGATCCGTAGAGGAGACTGTTGCAGTAGTCCAGTCTGGAGGTGATAAATGCGTGGGTGAGGGTCTCGGCAGCTGTAGATGAAAGGGATGGGCGGAGGCGGGCGATGTTTCGGAGATGGAAGAAGGCTGTTTTGGTGATCTGTTTGATGTGTTTGTCGTATGAGAGGGTTTGGTCAAAGATGACACCGAGGTTACGGATGTGGGGGGAAGGGAGCACTGTAGAGCCATCGATGGTGAGGGAGAAGTTGTTGGTGGTTTTGATGATGGATTTGGGGCCGATGATGATGACTTCTGATTTGTCGCAGTTGAGTTTGAGAAAGTTGTTTTGCAGCCAGGATTTTATTTCAGTGATGCAGTCAGTGAGGATTGAGTGAGTGGCAGGAGTGATGGCTTTGGTGGCAATGTGGAGCTGGATGTCGTCGGCAAAGCAGTGAAACTGGAGTCCATGGTGGCGGATGATGTGACCAAGAGGGAGCATGTACATGATGAATAGGAGGGGTCAGAGAACTGAGCCTTGGGGAACACCTTAGGAGAGAGGAGCGGTGGGGGATTTGCAGTGGTTTATGCTGATGAACTGGTGTCTGTCGGAGAGGTATGATTTGAGCCAGGAGAGAGCAGTGCCGGTGATGTTAAAGGTGGTTTCACGGCGGGAGAGAAGGATGGAGTGGTTGATGGTGTCGAATGCTGCGCTTAGGTCCAGTAGGATGAGGATGTTGAGGTTTCCGGCGTCAGAGGAGAGAAGAAGGTCGTTAGTGATTTTGAGTAAAGCTGTTTCGGTGCTGTGGTGGGGACGGAAACCAGATTGGAATGATTCGTAAAGGTTATTGTTAGAGAGGTGGGTTTTGAGTTGAGCAGCAACGGCACGTTCCAGTAGTTTTGAGAGAAAGGGGAGGTTGGAGATGGGTCTGTAGTTGTTTGGGATGTCAGTATTTAGTCCAGGTTTTTTCAAGATGGGGGTGACAGCAGCAAGTTTGAGGGATAGTGGGACGGTGCCGTTGGAGAGGGAGGAGTTGACTGTTGAGGTAATGAGTGGGGATAGGGTAGGAAGGCAGGCCTTGACAAGACTCGTAGGGATGGGGTCCAGGAGGCAGGTGGAGGTTTTCATTCCTGTGATGAGGTCTGAGAGCTCTGCGGGGGAGACGGGGGAGAACTGAGACAGGGGTTGACAGTTTGGGGGGGGGGGGGGGGAGGTGAAGGAGGGGGGGGACAGATAAAGGAGGGGCCAGGTTGTTGTAGATGGTGTCTATTTTTGTTTGGAAAAATGACAGGAAGGAGGTGCATTTGTGTGCTGTGAAGGATTGGGAGCCATTTTCCAGAGGGTTGAGGAGTTTGTTTATTGTGGAGAATAATGTCTTGGGATTTTGGGAGCCAGATTGTATGAGATGAGAGTAGTAGGAGGACCGGGCTTTGGACAGGGCATCTTTGTAGAGTTGGAGGTGGTCTTTGTATGCTTGGGCGTGTACGGTGAGTCCAGTTTTATTGCGGAGTCTTTCCAGTTGACGGGCACGGGTTTTCATGTGGCGGAGGTCTGGAGTGAACCAAGGAGCAGAGTGGGTGAAGGAGATTGTTTTGGTCTTGGTTGGTGCGAGCTGGTCGAGGCAGGAGGAGAGAGTGCGGTTGTAGTAGTCAGTTAGGTCAGAGGGAGTGATGAGGTCAGGGGGAGGGGATGCAGACATTTTGTCCAAAAGGGCAGATGACAGGGCAGACGGAGAGACAGTGTTGAGTTTCCTGAAATGGATTGAGCGCTTTAGTTTTGGCAGGGGGATGGGAGTGTCAATGTTGATGGTAATAGCTAGGTGGTCGGAGATGGTGAGATCCGTGCCTGAGAGGTGATTTATGGAGAGACCAGTGGAACAGACCAGATCCAGGATGTGACCACGGTTGTGGGTGGGGAAGTTGACATGTTGAGTGAAGTTGAAGCAGTTTAGTATTTCAATGAATTCAGTGGTTATTGTTGAGTTTGTGGAGTCCAAGTGTATGTTGAAATCACCAAGCAGGAGTATGGAGGAAGAAAGAGAACATAGCTGGGTCAGGAAATGAGAAAAGTCGGGCAGGAATGTTGGGTTAGGCTTGGGGGGGCGGTAGACAACAGCTGTGACTAGCTGTGTGGTGCCAGAGTGTTTAAAAGCTAGTGATTCAAATGAGGGAGGATGAGGGAGGGAGATGAGGCTTGTTTTGATGTCTTGTCTGTGTATAACTGCAATGCCGCCACCTCGGCCCTCAGTGCGTGGTCTGTCCATGTATGTGTATCCATTTGGTGTGGTCAGGTTGAGTGAGAGATAGTCCAGGGGCTGTTGCCAAGTTTCAGTGAGACAGAGGAAATCCAGTTTATTGTCCAGTATGAATTCATGAAGTATGTCACTTTTGTTGTTGAGAGACCGGGTGTTAAACAGAGTGAATTTCATCTGGTTTTGCATGGGGTTGGTGTCCAGGGGAGCTCGAGGCAGGGCTCGTAGGCAGGGAGAGCCCCTCTGCTCGTTGTTGTGATGATGACGTAGTGGGGGTGTGTCAGTCCGCTCAGCTGACCAGAGTGATGGGATGGAGTGGCCATGCTGATTAGACCGGGAGTAAACAAAGTTGCGCCGGGAGCTTCTATGGATGTATCTGGGTCGTCGTAGTAGTCCAAGGGTTTTAATGGCGGAGATGCTTGCAGGTGTGGAGTTATTGTTGAGTTTGAGTAGTTGTGATGCGGAGTACTTCAGTGCCATGCCAGCCGGGGATGCCGTTTCGCCAATCCTGGAGCCGTCAGCCGGCCGCCACAGGCCCGCCAACAACGGGGCCGAGAGGCAAAGTGGCGCCGAGCTGTTTTATGAGATCGTTCAGACTCTTTTAAGTTGTTTTTTCTTGTTAATTACGTCAACTTAACATACTTTAGAACATTTTGTCTATAAGTTATAGCTATAATTAAATTTTCTGTGAACAAAAAAATAAAGATATACTTATATAAAAATACCCTATTATCGGCCTCTATGAATTCCATGCATCCCTTATTTATTTTATAGGGATGCAAGTTTCAGTACAAATCATGAAACTATTGTGCTGCATGTAAAGTTGCCTACACTGGAAAAAGGGCCATTCCAAAAACAAGTAAAAAAAAATTAAAACAAGATATTTTTGCTTGATATGAGTAAAAAAATCTGCCAATGGAACAAGTGAAAATTAGCTTGATAAGATATCTTGAAATAAGACATTATATTTAAGCCTTACAAGAAAATATAGATCTTAAAAATAGCTGGAAAAACTCATTCTTAGCCATATTTTACTAGTATTGTGAAGTTTTGTGTCTCATAATAAGTTTATGATACTCAAAAGTAGTATTTTTCCCCTCAAAAGTAGCATCTTTTATATTTACCCTTCATGTCATCCTCTTCGTTTTAAGTCTTGCTCACTCATTTTTATTTCTATAAAAGTGACACTGTTCTAGATTTAAGTCCACAACCTACTTGAAATAAGATTAGAAATTGACATTTCCAGACAAAATGTCTTGAAGTAAGCAAGTATTAGGCAGTGCTTCTTTGCCATAATAAGCCATAATTTTCCAGCCCGTCATCATTTCAAGTGCATTTACCTTATTGTAAGCTCTACAATAGTGATACTGTTCTAGATTTAAGACATTCACACACTTTTTATAAGACAGAAAAAATGAAAACTAGTTCTGCATTAATCCAACACATTTATTTTGTGTTTTTATAGCAAAAAGTCCCGCAAATAAAGGACTGCATAAAGAAAGACAGTTTCTTTTTTATAAACATTTTTTCCATACCGTTTATGGAACTGCAATATGTAAACAGCAGAACAGTCCAAATATGCGAGCGAGTTAAGGTCAGACCCAAACATCTGAGCCATGTGCCCCTCAGGACAAACACCTAGGCATACTAAAGCTGCTCAACCTCTTAATACAAAGTGCTTATTACTGTAATATTCAAATGAAAGGTTATGAACATTTAACCAACTTGTCCATCAATACACAAATGACCATTGTATTATCAGGGTGCACGATATTGGATTTTTTGACAATATCAGATATGCTTCATTCTACAATTCAAACGGCCAATAACAGATACCGCTATATGTTCACTTTTCAACCTAATTACTTAGTCAGTTTACACTTTCACAGTAGAAAAGCCTAAATTAGCAACATCTGCTGAACAGACTGTTGAAACTTAATATTAACTGAAAACTTGAAATGAATTTAACATAGGCAGAATGTAGACTGCATTGTTTAAAAAAAACACACACAAATATAAGTAGTTTCAGACTGTAGCAAAAGACATGGCATTAACATTGTGCATTAATAACGGAACCAGCAGCACCTTATTTTGTATCAGTTATTATACCAGTAACAATGAACGTGGACTGTAGTAGCCTTGGACTTGTACACATCTGACCACTGGTTTTATTGGCCAATGAAAGCTTTCCACTCAGCCATGCTCTTCTTGTAAGATGATGTGAGATCTCTTTCATGGATTTTGTCCAAGAGGACTTCCGTCTGTATGACTGAAAGCAGAGTGGCTACACACTTTGGGTATGTAAGGTGTAGTGCATAATAGTAGGCCAAAAGGTATAAAGCACCCTCCGTAACCTTGTCTTTTGGAAACGTAGTTATTGGCACATCTCCTACCGCTAGGAGACAGTTGGACGGACTCACAATCAGGACTGGACAGGAGAGAGGGCGCTTCTTCAAGTAGACATTTGGGTCTTCTTTTTCCTTTAACACATAACACAGACATCCTTGTATCAGGATAATGCACCTTTGTTTCAAGGATCATTTGTATTTTGTAACCTAAGCCAGAGGGTAGAGGGGTTGTTTACAACCATCACAAAGCAAAACATTTGACAAAAAGCAGTGCTGAGAAAGCTACATATAAAATTGTTGTTTTTAACTTTCCTCAATGCATTTACTGTTTACATTCAAAAAAGAAAACCAAGGCTAGTCTTGCTCTTATTAGGGGGATACAATCTGTTACCATGTGATGCATCATTTTTGTACACATCGTAACATTGAGTCACAGTCATCTAACCAGTGAAAATCATCTTTCCAAAACAAATGTTTTGAGTGTCTTTGAAGGCTTAGAAAACACCGTATGGGAACAGGAAATACATTAAGAATCGTCAGAAGCATTACTTTTAGTTATATTTTTTTCCAGTACTGCAGTCAAAATGATCTTGCAAAATTTTACACAGCTCACCTCAAGGACATGCACCAGAGCCTCACTTGCATCCCGTACCCTCTTTGGAGGAGCAGACATGGAGGGGAACATTGATGGCAGCACACGAAGGATCTCAAGAGCCTGTTCAGCTGTAAAGGAAAAGATTCATTACTTAGACAAAATGCACATGGTCAGATGTGATGAAAGATATACTACAGATACAAACATTCAGCAAGTGACAGGATAAACATTATAGATGAAAAGTCAAGTAACATTTATTTATAAAGCACATTTAAAAACAGTAGCAGCTGACCAAGGTGCTGTACTGTACAATGCATAAAAGAGGATGACAACACACTAGCGCGTATTTGACAATTAACACGCCTGAAGGTCCACCCTAAACACTGATAACACCAAAACACCATCGCTTACCTTTGTCCAGTCCCATTGGGGGTTTCATCATCTTTTTCCATACACCAAAAAACTGCACCTTCTGGCAGAAGTCATGCCATCTTCCCTTCAGTTCATCGATGAAGTTGCCATTATCCTTATCCAAAATGCGTTGAAGCTCCTCCATCACCTATTAAATATAACAATTCAGACGTTTGAATGCATCACTTAGGAAGAGGAAATTGGTTAATTAAACATTGGGGTTTTAGTCATGCAAAATCATTTATGACTTACATGTCCAATGTCCTTGAAACAAGGATATGCTTCTATAACTTTCTCGTGTCTGTCCTCCTCACGGATGGTATTTGAATCAATGAATGCTCTTCTGGCCACAAATTCCAAATCCAGGAGATGAGAGACATCCTGGTGGTTTGGATTTTTTCTTTTAAACAATGTTTGTAGGCTCTTGTAGTGCTTGGCCAAGGTTGCTGGACTTGAACTGTCAATATCAGCAGACTTGTTGGCTGGAAGACACAAAAATACATAATTAATGTGCCTCACTTTAAAAAAGTGAATCTCATGTTGTTAAATGACAAAAAAAAGTGTCAATAATCTTCCATAAAAAATCATACATTTATAGAATACACTTTCAGGGAGTTTCTTTTAACAAACTTCAGACCTGATAATAACTACAGAATACTAATTATTCTGAATTTTAACCATTTAAATGCCAGTTTATTTCAATAATGCAAAAAGCAACAATCCAGAAATGTAATTATTTTCTCTATACTAAATGCAATAGAACTTGCTCTAAACACATCTGGTCATGTAATCACATAAAATGTCATGTAGGCACACAAGTACTCCCCTAAAACAATGCACACACTCCCACCACACACAGCCATGAGACAGTTGGACAAACTCACTATCAGGACTGGACAGGGACGAGAGTGCTTCTTCAGGTAGGCTTCGGGGTCTTCTTTTTCCTTAAACAAATAACACAGACATCCTTCTGTCAGGATAATGTACTCTAAGGATCGTTATGGACGCCACCACAGTCAAACAGTGAAGATGATTGATTTAGATTTAGAAGTTTTAACTGTCAAAATAATATTATATCGTGAAGTTAAAACATAGCACTTTGTTGATTTCTCAAGACAACACAAAACTGATGTTTTCATGCCAGATTTCTATTTAAAGTTAATGAATTGATAATCAAACGGCACAAATGTCCATTTTAAAGCCTTTTACAGGACTGTAATCTTGACTCAATATTTTGTTTTTAAAGTTTATCTTACATATAGATAACTCAAAAGGGGAAAATGTGTACATGCAATGTTAAAACTCACCTTCTAGCTCACTTTCTTTAGTGTCCCAGTCTGGGCTGCTACTACCTTCTGTGGACTGATCCAGAATGATTGTTGAGTCACTCGAATCAATTTCATCTGCGTCTCCTGGCTGCTCAAGACGGCGCCTCTTTGTAGAGCTGCAAAGATACGTCAGTTAATCAATTAGTTGTCAACTATTAAATTAATCCATCCATTGACTTTATTTGTATAGAACTTTTCATTCAAATCCCCCCACACACAAATAGAAAGCAATGACTTTGTAGTTATATAAAACACTAAAACAAGAGCACTCATGGAACTGAGGAAACCCTATCACAAGTGAGGAATAACTAGAGGCAGAACACCCAGTCACCTAGTACTTTGACATAGTTTATCATTTTGAGTCATTCCCTTTTGTAAATTACTGTCCAATTATGATTTCATCTTCTGAAATGTGAATATTTTCTAGTTGTATTAGTCCTCTATGACAGTGAAAGAATATCTTTAAGTTGTGGACAAAACAAGACATTTGAGGACCTAACCTTGGGCTTTCACAACTTTCAAAAATGTTATTGACCAAACTGCTCAATTAATCTGGAAAAATTATTAACAGATGAATCATTGATGAAAATAAAATTAGTTGCAGCCTTACCTGTTTGAATGTCTCCCAGGAGTGTTTTTTTGGGGGGATCTCATGTTTTACAGTCTTTTGTGTAGCTGTGCATACACAGTGACCTGCAGAAGACATTTAATAATGTCTTACAATAACAAATCGCTACTAAAAATGTCACACATTAAACACTTTTGTCATCAACTGGATGCATTTTACTTACCCAGCTATTCTTGATGCCTTCATCCTGCAGCATGGGGTAGTACAGTACAATTCTCTTTGCCATTGCAGTAATTTCTGGCTTCGATGGGTATCTGTGCGATTCTCCATCCCCTTTTGCCCTCAGGATTGCAATCATACTAGTCATGGTGTTTCGGATGAGCCGACATCTGAGCTCCTTTGACATTTGGCAGTTGCGCTCTTCACCCTTCTTCGACAACTCAAAGAATTGTTGTCTGACTTGCTCGAGTTCAGAGTCGGTGTGCAACACGTATTCTGGAAAGGATAACTTCATAACCTTTTCAGGGGTTGCGTACTTTGCAGGAGTTGCATTCACAGGGGTGGATGTCTTTCGCATGGGTGACTCAATGGAGGAACTACCCAATAATGTGTCTTCTTGGCCAGTTTCCTGTAAAATAAAAGATAAAGAACTACTGCAAAAGGCGACATCTAACAAATAGATGTATATGTGTAATGATGCAATGAATGTGCTACGGTCAAACAGGACAAATTCAGGCTCATACTAGTATTCCCTTTTTGTCTTGTGGTCATGTGGGTTTAATGGTAAAGCTATGCATAATGTGCTGTTAGCTCAATGTGCTGCTGATGACTTAAATATGTGGTTAGTCAATGCCACATCACTGAGAAACTGACCTCCTCCGATACACCATGACAGGCACGCCAGACCGCTTTTCTCCGTAAAAAGTTCTCTGGGCCTGGGAAAAGATCCCGTAAGTCTTCACGAGACAGGGTGCCCATCATTGCCTCGCTGATGTTTGCAGCTATGAACACATTGGAAGAAAAACATGGGATGATGAAATAGTGTCCTAGAAATGAAACTGCACAAGTCTATTAAAAGTTGACATTTCATTCAAATTAGGTAGCTAGTGCTAACCAGTTTAGCATAGAAATGTAGATACCTCATTAGCTGCTGTATGTTGTGTAGAAGTTAATAGCCCCATGTTAATTACACTGGCTAAGAACAAAAGTCAAAATTTAATAATGTCCTACATTCATAACGTGATTATGTCTGATGAATTATTCTGCTTGAATCCCGATTTGCTGGCGTTTAGCCTTTTAATACAAACATTTTCTCAGCTGTCACAAACTGTATGCTCTCAGACTTCCTGAACACACTGGAGGCACGTAGCTGTATTTGAGACTGTCTAACAGCAAACAAACTGCACCATGAATGTTATCCATTAAAAAGTTAATTTAATAATTAAAACAAAATGAATTAATTGTCAGTCAATTTTAAGAGTATAGTTTATGTGTGAGTGTGAGCAGAGAATTCATGAACATGAAGAAAGTGGTTATTTGTGGCTTTGTGGAGTACTGTTTATTTTAATAACTAGTTGATTTAGTTATGAATACAATAACTAGAAACCCAGCAGCATTATAAAAAAATATGAGATACAGAAATCTTTTGATGAACTCGCAAAAGCTGAAAATCTCTGTATTCACACAAAAAGCTAAGCGAGTATTTGCTTCACGTTACACTCTTGCCATATCATTTTGGGAAGATTTATAGATATTCACGTTACATGTGGGAGTCTGTTTATTCAACCCGTAGGGAGCCATAAGCTAATGAGCAACATGCTAACAACTAAAGAGCAGCCACAAGGAGCTGTGTGTAGGTGTGTCTGTCAGCCACGACCGTTCTAACCAGATAAGTCATCTCTTAGTTTTGTCCCATTCTGTATCTTGCTCCTCTCTGAGAGATGACACCGACACACAAAAAGCTGCCGGTGCTCGTTTACTGTTGGCATGTTGCTTATTTATTAAAAATGGACTAAACCCCATGTTATATATATTTTTTAGTTGAGTACTTACATTAACTCAAATATTTCCAAAAGTTATCAAAGCCAGAGAAATTCGTAATTTTATATTTGTAACGGACGTGTCTTGTAGGCAGCTGCCATGATGAGCGGCCATGATGAGCCGCCATGACAGACACGTAATGTTGATCGTTGTCAAGGAAACATCGAATGTTACGTCAAAGACCGCTGTATTAGCTAAGCGCTAGCTGCTACTGAAAGCTGCCGTTCTGTCGCTGTATGTGCTGCTGTGATATAAAACCTCACGTAAATTATACTTGGATACATCGTCAGTACACATATTGTCTTTCTCAGCTCGGTTTTGCCCGTTCGTATTGATTCAACATGGAGTTCGTTCGTTTGGGGGGGGGGAGGGGCGTTGTCGCAGCGTTGAGGCGAAATAAACTCACATTTTTACATTCCTCTGTGTGTGTATGTATTTTAAAAATGTGTGTTCATATCAAATGTTTCGAAATAATATTTGCATACATTACCCCTTAAAATCGACATTGCGACATCATCCAATTCATCCATGCTGTTAGCTGTCTTGGCTAGCTAGTTAGCTCCCGCCTCGTGCTGTCTCTGTCGTGCTGTCGGCTGCAACGTTTCACAATAAAACACATTGAATATCGATTAAATTCAAAGGGTGATGTGAACTACAAAAATGAGCACTTAATACAGCATTTTAACTTACTTGCAATGAAACACAGATTCAAAGTCTCAGTCGGTCACGTACGTTCAAGTACAAAGTACGTAGCAGGTCCGTTTTCTTCCACTAAGCTGCAGTGCTGACGTCAACTGGAGGCTGGAGCATGCGCAACAGGGATCTCAGAGCGGAAGTTCTTCTTCGTGTTGTTTTTCTAGTAAGGTGCCTGTCTTTTCTTTGGCCGAACCATTTCTAAAATGAAGATTGTGCTTTAAAAAAACAAGTCCGTTTCATGCTTTTACTCATTTACAAAACAATTATCTTATTTGCATTGCACATTAATAATTGTAGCTACATAAGAAAATAACTTACGTCCGCATTCTCATTTACGGCAACTTAGCTGGCGGGTGTAACCAGGGTAACGACGTTTTTACGGCAGTCAGAACCACAGCCCGCCTTGCGCGCAATCATACTGCTCAACCGACCTGTAACATTCTTGCTTCAAACATGATTTGGCGTTGCTTTTTATGCTACGTATTTGTGGCATTGACTTTGAAACAACTTTTGAGTCACATTAACACCATGCACAGTCGCACCCCCGACTTTCGCGTGGTGTGTGGAATTGATGGCTGTCCAAGTGAGTACAGGGTATATAACTCCTTCTACTATCACATAAAGCGGACACACGCGCATCATCTTCTCCAAGTTGAAGCGGCCGAGGAGGAAGGATCGACTCGCCACGGTTTTCACGGAGCAGGTGAAAGGACAGCCACAAACGATCAAACAACTGCAACCCCTGAGGCAGAGGCCGATGCAACGCATTCTTCCGTGACTAACGACGGCTCAAGCGTCGCCATTCAAACGGTAAGTCGTTCTTATTAAACAGTGATAGCAGTATTCAAAGTAATACTTTTGGTCGTAAAGAGTCATCGAACCAGAACCACTTTTTTATTTTAATTTTTAATTCAGTAACGCACATACAACTACTGAAATTTAAATGGACTCATTAATCGTTAGCAACATATTTGTTGACAAACGTATCCTACAACCCCTCCCCCTCAAAATCCAATTTATCATCTAATGTCACCATGCAGACATTACATTGCAGCTCCGCAATGATTGACGCGCATCAATTAACCTGCATTGAATTGAAAACATACAGTATGAGGCTCGGTTGAGATGAACTCACCTTGGCTGAAAAGTGGATGAGAGATGCAGCAGGGGGTAGAGACACAAAACTGCAGTCCAGTCAGACAGTTTTTACTCATCCATCCGCTGTGGTAAATGCATCCACACTTAGTGAATAGTAATCTAATATGAAATACGTGTTGAAATCATAGACTGTAAAGTCAGCAGGGTAAAAGCTAGTTAGCTAACTGAACGAGGAGCGATTAGCGTTACATATGATGTGTTCAAGGTGGGCTCAGGAAAATGACAATTAGGCAAAGGTATATAAAATGTTGTCATGTGTTCAAATGTAACGCCAAGAAATGTAGGTACACAAAAATAAAATAGCTTTCTTTCTGCACATTAATAAGATAATTAAAGCACATATAAAAAGAGATTAAACTAGAAACTGTAACACATTTCATATTTTTAGTAAGTTACATGTATAGTTTCTTGTATATTGATTAGATGTATTTAAAGAAGATACAATAATATACTGCTAATTATGGGACAGGCTCAGGATATTAACTAGCTAAAGGGGTAGGATTAAATAAGTTTATCATTTTTCCTACTCCTTTTCCTGCTTTAAATTAAATGTGTTTGAATGTTTGCGGACGGAGTCTATGTCCTTTCTTCCTTTCTATTTTATTTGTTCCCCTTTTTTCTTCTCTTGTTCATCTGTTTTCAAGTACTGCTTTATTTGTTTTTTTTATTTGCCATTTTAGTTGTGTTTTTACATGTTTGAAATAAAGACATCAGTCAGTGAAAATACATTAATCTTGTACCTTGATATAGGAAGGAAATGTCCTTGTTTTAATAGAAATGTTTGTTGTTAATGTGTTTCAGAGTGGCTTTCAAGAAGATGGAGACGGTCGCATGGATGTTGACCTTTCTAAACATGCAACAGCATTTCTTCTTCAAGCCAGAGAAACCCATCGACTGACACAGGTCATTTAAGTTGTCATCAAATTTTACATTATTGTACGTTTAAAGCTGCAGAAGGCAATATTCTTTAATTATAGTTTTGGTGGAAGTACCGTAACTTAATTTGATCATTGCATGTCACTAAAAATATTTAATTGAGGGGTGTTTTTTTTCTCCTCCCCAGAGAGCTGTTAACCAAATGGTGAGTGGAGTCCAGCAATATCAGGCTGCATTATTGGAGCACCTAAAACAGCATATGAGTAATATGATTGAGAGACATTCTGGGGACCTGGATCAACTAAAGAGTGACGCCATTGGAGTATTTGACCAGTTTGTGGACCCTTTCAGTCAAATTGCTTCCACCCATTTACAGGATAAGACCATCAAAGAACTTTTACAACCAGTTGAACCAGAGATTGTTGTCGCAAAACAAACGGTATGTTATGTGAAACGTGGAGACTCCAGAGTTCTTACCATTAAGGACCATAGTTTTCATTATATACCATTGGTGAAAAGTTTGGAGCAGCTGCTATTACATCCAAGAATTTTTGCAATGATTGACAAGAGGCCACAGCCTTGCAAGGATGGATTTTTTCATGATTTCATTGATGGAGACATTTTTAAGTCGCACCCACTGTTTTTGAAAGTTCCCACAGCATTGCAGTTGATTTTATATACAGATGAAATTGAGCTATGCAATCCTCTTGGATCTCGGGCAAACAAAAACAAATTGTTATTGATTTATTACACCTTAGGTAACATCACACCTAAATACAGATCAAGACTTGCTGCCATTCGTTTGCTTGCCATGGTAAAATCAAAAGATCTTTCCCATTGTGGTATTGATAAGATATTTGAGAGGATTAACCGTGACTTAACTGAGCTGTGTGATGGTGTCCAGGTTGTCACTGCAAATGGTGAGAGGACAATTTATGGGGCACTTATGTCTGTGTGTGGAGACACTCTAGCTCAACATGAAGTGGCTGGATTTAAGGAAGGAGTAGGGTTTGCCTACAGTAAATGCAGGCACTGCGAATGCAACTTTGAAGACATGCAGGTACAATTTAATGAAGATATGTTTGTTAAAAGGACAATGGCAAGTCATAACAGGCAATGTAATGACATTGAAAAGGCAAGTACTGACTTTCTGAAAGACAGTCTAAAAACAACATATGGTGTAAAAAGGAGAAGCAAATTAACAGAATTTCCTCACTTTGATATAATCAATCAAACCCCACAAGACATCATGCATGTTATTCTTGAAGGTGTTGCACCATATGAAATCAAATGTGTATTAAAGCATCTTGTGCTTTCGGGGCATATGAACTTAGACACATTCAACAGTGCAATTACTTGTTTCCCTTATTCTCCTGTGGATGTGAGGGATAAGCCTTGCCCCATATCTGTCAATACACTGTCATCAAATGACAATAGATTGAAACAGTCAGCCGGGCAGATGCTGGTTTTGTTAAAGATCCTGCCATTTCTCATTGACAAAATTGGAGAAAATGATTACACACAAATGCTACTTAAGTTGTTAGAGATAGTCAAAATTCTGTTTTCACCTATTATTGCTCTCTCAACTCTTTCAAGGCTGAAGCTTTTAATAGAGCAACATTTAAAACATTTCAAACAACTGTTTCCGGATGCAAATATTATACCTAAACAGCATTACTTGCTGCATCTGCCTTCTCAGATTAAGGCACTTGGTCCTACAGTGAGGCATATGTGTATGCGCTTTGAGTCAAAGCATTGCTTTTTTAAGCAGTGGGCTTTGAAAAGTAGTTTTAAGAATATTTGTAAATCTCTTGTGAAGCACAACCAACTTTATGAATGTAGTCAGAATGTGCAAGAGAAACATCCTATTTTTTCAAGTGAAGTTGACATGGGCCCAGCCTCTGAGGTGAAAAATGTTCACTATGTACAAGGAAAGATTAAAGACGTTTTAGGAATAGAGCAAATTGAACATATCGTTTCAGTAAACTGGCTTATGCAACATGGAAATAAGCATATATGTGAAAAATCTTTGGTTATTTCTAATGTCATCAATGGTACACCAGAGTTTGCACTTGTGAAACACATCTATATTGTAAGTGCGTCATTGTATTGTTTTGAATGCCAACCTCTCTCTACAGCTGGGTGGAATGATCATTATTTAGCTTACGAGGTAGAAGTTCCCTATCTAGCTCAAGCCAATATTTTTGTGGATGCTAAAAATCTTATTGATTATACACCATACTACTATGTAAACTGCAATAATAGCAAGTACGTTCCAGTGAAGTATGATCTCACAGACATAATCAAACATCATTCTTGAGTCTGTAGTGAGTGTGGGTATTTGGACTGAAATGAATGTTTGGGCATGTTGTTGACCTGCAGTTTTCAATAAAGCAGTTTTCTTAATTCAAGTTAAGTCTATTTCTTGAAATGAGATGATTTATCTTTTACAAATAACACAGCAGCTTAAAAACCGAATGACATGTCAAAAAAGCTTGTTTCATCTGAGAAAAGACTCAAAACAAGATGTTTTCAAGACTGTTTCACTTAACAAGATATTCAAGATGATCTGTCTAAAAACAAGTTCCAATATCTTACTGAAATGTTACTCTTTAGGTAATTGTGTCTTATATTAAGTGTGGTGAGATATTTTGACTAGAAATTAGAAAAATATACTTGGTAAGATTTTGAGTTTTTGCAGTGCAGCCTCTACATGCTGGACTTTGGATGTATTCTGGATGTAGTGCTGAGTTGTGTAAACTGAAATAGACAGTGATAGAAAGTCATTTAAAGGAACAGTGGGTTAAACTTTAATCCTTCAACTTGATCATTATTCATGTTTGTTGCTGAGAGCTGATTGTGGTTACATTGTTCACCTGTCAATCAAACTTTATGGGCGGTACTTTGACATCTTCTCACTTGTTCTGTAAATGTTTGAGTCTCTTTAAATAACTCTCTTTAGCTGTTTCTGTTTAGTCACAGAGGCTTTACTGCTCATGAGGATTTTTGTTCAGCTGAACTGACGTTTTCTCTGCATGAACATTTCAACTTTTCTTCATTTTAAATGTGTTTACAATGAGTACTGATTGTTTTTGTTCTCATTAAAGGGTCTTAAGAGAGAAAGCACCAGGCCTTTTCTTTCATGTAGATATTATGTTTTCACCACTTTGTACATTTGATTTAGAAACATCTCGAAATTACATTTATAGAATGATTTCTTTTGGCAGAATGAATTTTGTTGTTTCAACTTAATATTCATGAACTATTTAAGAGTTGACCAATGGCTGTATGGTACACTACTTATATGACGGCCCGTCACGCCCACATATCCGAAACTGCAATTGTTGATATCTGAAATGGGAAATTACATTTTCACTAGTGACCCTTTTCAACATGTGGAAATTCAATTGTAGATATCTGTAATAATTATTCTTACTAGTGAAAAACTAATTACTGATATCTGTAATTCATTTAAAGATATCTGCAAATCAGTTTCTACATGTCGAAATGACATTTTGACATGTAGAAATATATTTGTAACCTGTAAAAATGGTTTTACAGATATCTTGAATTAACTATAAATTTAACTATAATTTCCACTAGTGAAAACTAAATAGCTACTTGTCAGCCAGACTGTTTTAATGTTAAAAGGACTTGCCATACTGTACGTGCAATAGTACAGTATGGCTCGCTCCATTGTTAATGTAGCGAGAATTGCTGACCTACTTTCTACAGAGACAGCAAATGAATTAGGAGACAGCCTTCTGGACATCAAAGAATTGATTTTGAGTTCGCAGGGAGATGCCCCGGCAGCCTTCTCAGTTAATCGAGTTCGTTCAGGTAAGTGCTGAATCATTTGGTCAAAAATGATATCCTTATTATCCATGTGAACATGCTGGCTCGATTCGCCACATTAAAAATTCTGTCAAATTCAGAAACTGCGGTCTCAGTGTTTCCGTCTCGCTCCATTTTCAATCATCATCTCCCAGCGTAACGGTAGTGGAGTTGCCCAATGAACCGATCCTGAGGAGACGTCAGAGGCTGTAAATTAACATACTCATTTCGGATATGTGGGCGGGACAATGACTTCATTTCAGATATGTCGTCCAAATTACCATATTCATTTCAGATATGTAGCCTAATTAGCATATTTATTTCAGATATGTCTGTACATAATTGAAGATATCTACAATGGCATTTTTACATGTGGAAATTTCATTTTTGATATCAACAATTCAATTTTGACTAGTTAAAAAGAAAATTGTATATATCTCTGATATAATTGTTACACATTAAAATGTAATTACAGATATCAAGAATTGCTTTTCAGATATCTGAAATGCAATTCTTGATATCTGTAATTACATTTTTACATGTAACAATTCCAGGTCAAGATATCAATAATGTAATTTTGATTAGTAAGAATTGCATTTTAGATATCTATAATTATTCCTGATATCTGTAATGTTAGAACAATTGTAGATATCATAAATGAACTTTGTCACAAGTAAGAATAGAATTGTTGATATCAAGAATTAACATTTTTACTAGTGAGAATTGAGTTGTAGATATCATGAATTAGAATTGCGACATGTCAAAATGTCATTATGGATATGACGACTTTGAATTACAACATGTCAAATTTGAATTACAGATATCTGTAATTCAATTTGAATAGAAGTCATTGGCACAAGTTGACTAGTTGTAATTAAGTTACAGATATCTACAATGACCATTTCCACTAGTGAAAAATGAATTGTAGATATCTTTAATTAGAAGTGTTACTAGTAGAAGTTACATTGTGGATATGTCGGCTTGGAATTCTAACATGTTAAAAAGCAATTATTGATATCTACATTTGCTATTACCGCTAATAATTAAATGTTAAAAGGGCTTGCCATAGGAATACATATCCAGTCTAGCTATTAAATGTTAAAACGGCTTGCCATACCTGACCAAACCACGCCTCGGCACAGTGGTTCGTCACATTTGATTCATGAGCTACCGCGCATGTGCCGGAGCTTCGGGTGTCAGAGGACAATCACTATCGGAGTTTTCTTCTGTGGTTCTTGGATGTATGTCAGATGGCCGGGTTTAAGGATCTTAAAGAGTTATTCAGTCGGCGGCTGCTCGCTGCGGTTATCAGAGATATATCAGGACAAACATCAACAAGTGGATACTTAGAGGAGCTCCACCGACAACGACAACTGCTGGATGTGATTTTAACACCTGAAATCAAGCTGCAGAGAGCAGGTAGGTTTTCTTTCCACTGCTGGAAACATGTGTAGAGTCCTGCACTGCGGTCAAGCCAGCCGTGGTTCGCGTTTGCTTGGTCAAATCATCCGCACGTTTTTTCCCCAGTGCGCGAATCTACTACCATTTACGGTAATCTGCTGGTATTGACTGTGGGGCAGACTGCAATCTCACAATCAGACCCATGAAACATACGATACTTTTTACAGTAATTATTCCCGGTGATAAACTGAAGGTATCACAAAGGTGTAGTACTTCCTAGACTACCTGCATCAGCTTGCCCTAGTGACTACGCCTTCTGCAAGTTAAGGCGCCTGGTACGAAGGAACACCAACAGAAAGTCCTTTGTTCAGAGGGAACTGATTGAGGGTCACGCTGTACCCAGATCCAGGGGAGTATCCCTGCTGGGAGATACAGACCAAGGCCATAAAGACAAATCATTTCTAATTGCTAAATGACGCACGAACATCCTAATCTTTTAAGGTCAAACAAAGGTAACAGACAGATTCTATTTTTCCACTACAATTTCTGGAAGAAAGTGTTTTTACAAGACATCAAAGTCATAAAAAAAGAGTCATTATAGTGATTTATAAGGGATTTTGACACAGGATTACTTAAAAAGTACACAGTAAAAGTACTTCATATTATTCATGCAAGTAGTCTAGGAAGTACTAAGTTCAGCGGTATATGAATCATGGACTACTAATGGAAAATACGTTTTTTATTCCACGTCAAAGTTGGGCAAAACATCCTTAATCTTATCCTCTGTTTAGGACTTTGACACATGATTACTTAAAAAGTACACAGTTAAAGTACTTCATATTATGCATGCAAGTAGTCTAGGAAGTACTACACCTTCGTGATAGCTTCAGTTTATCACCGGGAATAATTACTGTAAAAAGTAGGGTGAATTCAGGTATATTGGGACGTTTTTTGTAAGATAAGATAAGATAATCCTTTATTCATCTCACGAAAGGAGACATTTACAGTGTTACAGCAGCAAAGCAGGATAGTCAACAGAAGAAAAAGCACACAGTGCAAAAATAAGTTAAATAAAAAATATCAAAAAAAGTGTAAAAAATATACATCAAAAGAGTTATAAAGAAAGCCAGTAACAGTCATCCCATCAATTATTATTGCAATGCAAATAAAACAGGTAGTGATGACAGAATACAGCATTAATTATTGCACAAGAGGTATACGTGAATTGTCCAGTTTGTGGGTGAGTTTTGTGATCTACTGGGAGCAGGCTTGGTTGAACAGTCTGACTGCAGCAGGAAGGAAGGACCTGCGGTATCTCTCCTTCAGAAGCTTGCCACTAAAGGAGCTGCCCAGTGCTGAGACAGTACCATGCAGGGGGTGGGAGACGTTCTCCATCAGGGATGATAGCTTTTTCAGGGGGGGGGGGGGGGGGTTGTGGCTTTGTTTGTAGTCTGTGATGTTCCTGATGCCTTTCCACATAGGGCGGGGGTTGTTATCTTTGAAGTTGGCCTCAATCTGTTGCTTGTATTGTAGTTTAGCAGTTCTGATGCCCCTGTTCAAGTCTGCTCTTGCTCTTGTGTATGCATCCCTGTCCCCTGATCTGAATGCTGAATCCCTGGCTGTGAGCAGCACTCACACGCTGTTGTTGAACCAGGGTTTTTGGTTGGGGAATACCTTGAGCTGCTTTTTTGTGGTCACGTTGTTGATGCAAAAGTTTATGTAAGATAGTACTGATGAGGTGTGGAGCTCGATGTCTGTTTCCTCAAAGAGCTCCCACATGGTGTCCTCGAAACAGTCCTGAAGTGCAGATGAAGCCTCCTCACTCCAGATCTGCACTGTCTTTACCATGGGTTTTGATCTGCTGATGAGGGGTTTGTAAGCTTTCCCTCAGGAAAAGGGATAGGTGATCAGATTGTCCAAGATGGGGGGATGGGTGTGCCTTATATGCACCAGGGATGTTTGAGTATACCTGGTCAAGTGTCCTGCTGTTCCTTGTTTTAATGTCCACATTCTTGTAAAATCTCGGCAGTACAGACTTTAGGTTGGAGTGGTTAAAGTCTCCTGCCACAATAAAGATGCCCTCTGGGTGTTTATTTTGTTGTCTGATGATGTCATCATGTAGTCTGCTCATGGCTATTTTAGCATTAGCCCGGGGGTGAACATACACTGCTGTGATGATCACTGCGGTGAACTCTCTTGGCAGATGAAAAGGTCTGCATCTGAGCATTAAAAATTCCAGGTCTGGGCAGCAGTGTCTCCGTAGTTTTATCTTGTCAACCTTGTTGACGAGTGAGCGGGCATTTGCAAGAAAGTCGCTTGGTAGTGCAGTTCTATACGGAGCCGCTCTCAGTCTAGCCCAAATACCGGCTCCCTTGCCTCGCTTCTGCCTCCTCTTGCATCTTCTCCTGTGTTTCCTCTCTGCTTGTCCAGACTTCGTTCCAGCTGTGGGCTCGACGGAGCGAGTTATCTCCGCAGGGAATGTGCCGAATCCTTCAGGTGCACTTCTGGACGAAGCGTGTCTAAGTTTTATCAGTTCAGTCCGTGTATAACTCCTATTTTTGGTGAAACCGTTGCTTGCTCCATAACCCCACAAAGCTGGTCTGCACAGGTTCTGAGGAGCCTGGAGCTGATGCCTTCTGGACCTACTGCCTTCCTGACCTTTAGCCTCCTCAGTTCTCTGTTTACCTGGGCTGTTGTAAAGTACAGGCTGGAGCCGGGGGGCTGTGTGCTGGTAGTGGTGGGGGTGGGGGGTGGCTGATAGTGGGGGGAGCAGAGAGGGGTGTGCAGGGGGGCGAGAAGGGGCTGGGGGCAGACAGTGGTGGTGGTTGCATCAGGATGGAATGAGTCGGGGGAGGGGTGGATGGCTGTTCAAATCTGTTGAAGAAAGTGTTCAGGTCATTCACCCACTCCTGATCCCTAACCAGTTCAGTGTTGGAGTCCTTGTGACCTGAAATGGTTTTCAGGCCCTTCTAGACTCCACTGACATTCTTCTGCTGCAGCTGTTCCTCCATCTTCCTCCTGTAGCTGCGTTTCCCCTCCCTGATCTTCATCCTCAGCTCTCTCTGCACAGTCTTCACCTCCTCCCTGTCTCCTGACTTAAAAGCCCTCTTTTTGTCCTTGAGGAGGACCTTTATTTCAGGAGTAATCCACGGTTTGCTGTTTGCAAAACAGCGTTCAGTCTTGGTGGGTACTGTGTAATCCACGCAGAAGTTAATATAGTCTGTGATGCAGTGTGTGAGACTGTCAATGACTGTAATTCTAACTTGTGATCGTATTCTTATCATGAAACACAAAACATAAACCAACAAATTATATATTCCTAAATTCCTCAAGGTGTCTACTTTCTTCATGTGAAGATTTTAAGTGTGCATGATATTTTTTAAAAAGTGTGGTTTAACCATCTTTAAATGTTGACCAAAAAAAAACTGTGGTGACGTGTTTGGTAATTTGGGACACAGTTTCAAGTAACCTTTGCTTTAGTCCCTAATAACCTATTTCAATAAATAGGCTAAGTTAAACAGATTTTTTCTTGTCCTGCATATCATATATGACTTGAAATAATCTATTTACTTTTTATTAAGTTGTGGCTTAATGTGTTATTGTGTCAACAAGGTCAGGCTATTATAGAGTGAAAGTCATTCAAAAACACAATATGTTTTCAGAGTTCATGAAATTCATTTAAAATATCATTTAGCAGAATTGAATATGTATATACACTGCTCAAAAAAATAAAGGGAACACTTAAACAACACAATGTAACTCCAAGTCAATCACACTTCTGTGAAATCAAACTGTCCACTTAGGAAGCGACACTGATTGACAATCAATTTCACATGCTGTTGTGCAAATGGAATAGACAACAGGTGGAAATTATAGGCAATTAACAAGACACCCCCAATAAAGGAGTGGTTCTGCAGGTGGTGACCACAGACCACTTCTCAGTTCCTATGCTTTCTGGCTGATGTTTTGGTCACTTTTGAATGTTGGCGGTGCTTTCACTCTAGTGGTAGCATGAGACGGAGTCTACAACCCACACAAGTGGCTCAGGTAGTGCAGCTCATCCAGGATGGCACATCAATGCGAGCTGTGGCAAGAAGGTTTGCTGTGTCTGTCAGCGTAGTGTTCAGAGCATGGAGGCGCTACCAGGAGACAGGCCAGTACATCAGGAGACGTGGAGGAGGCCGTAGGAGGGCAACAACCCAGCAGCAGGAACGCTACCTCCGCCTTTGTGCAAGGAGGAACAGGAGGAGCACTGCCAGAATCCTGCAAAATTACCTCCAGCAGGCCACAAATGTGCATGTGTCTGCTCAAACGGTCAGAAACAGACTCCATGAGGGTGGTATGAGGGCCCGACGTCCACACGTGGGGGTTGTGCTTACCGCCCAACACCGTGCAGGACGTTTGGCATTTGCCAGAGAACACCAAGATTGGCAAATTTCGCCACTGGCGCCCTGTGCTCTTCAAAGATGAAAGCAGGTTCACACTGAGCACGTGACAGACGTGACAGAGTCTGGAGACGCCGTGGAGAACGTTCTGCTGCCTGCAACATCCTCTAGCATGACCGTTTTGGCGGTGGGTCAGTAATGGTGTGGGGTGGCTTTTCTTTGGGGGGCCACACAGCCCTCCATGTGCTCGCCAGAGGTAGCCTGACTGCCATTAGGTACCGAGATGAGATCCTCAGACCCCTTGTGAGACCATATGCTGGTGCGGTTGGCCCTGGGTTCCTCCTAATGCAAGACAATGCTAGACCTCATGTGCTGAAGAGTGTCAGCAGTTCCTGCAAGACGAAGGTATTGATGCTATGGACTGGCCCGCCTGTTCCCCAGACCTGAATCCAATTGAGCACATCTGGGACATCATGTCTCGCTCCATCCACCAACGCCACGTTGCACCACAGACTGTCCAGGAGTTGGCGGATGCTTTAGTCCAGGTCTGGGAGGAGATACCTCAGGAGACCATCCGCCACCTCATCAGGAGCATGCCCAGGCGTTGTAGGGAGGTCATACAGGCACATGGAGGCCACACACACTACTGAGCCTCATTTTGACTTGTTTTAAGGACATTACATCAAAGTTGGATCAGCCTGTAGTGTGTTTTTCCACTTTAATTTTGAGTGTGACTCCAAATCCAGACCTCCATGGGTTAATACATTTGATTTCCATTGATAATTTTTGTGTGATTTTGTTGTCAGCACATTCAGCTATGTAAAGAACAAAGTATTTAATAAGAATATTTCATTCATTCAGATCTAGGATGTGTTATTTTAGTGTTCCCTACATTTTTTTGAGCAGTGTATATTGATTATGAACTGAGCTTAAACCAGGGATTAGACAAAGTAATCAAAAAACAAACCAGCAAAACCAACATTGACAGGCACCAACATTGCTGCTCTGGTTTAAATGTTTATATTTTTATATACCAAACATATAGCCATATGTGGGTTAAACTTTATTGTTTTCCATTCAAAACAATGTATTAAGGGGGTATTTGACCGTATTGTATTGTCTAACATTACATAGCATTTGGGAGATCAGTTTCAATTCAAAGTCTGTTCATGAATCATGAAAAATCTCCATTTTATTTATTGCAAAGTGCATCTTGGTTCTAGGCTGATATACATGTGAGGTTTGTCTTTTTAATCATGTAATATGCACACAATTATATGTAACACATTAATATTACATATCACGTTATTAGCATCAGTGTCCCAAATGACCTGAAACATGCTGTCCCAAATGACTAAACCAAGTTTGCTCATTTGGGACACTAAGAAAATGTCCTCATTTCAAAAATATAAACTCACTTTCAAATCAATGTATGTTTATTTTAGTACACTATTGCATCATACATGCTTACAGATCATTTTTATCTTAAGTAGATTCTGCAGTCAAAATGTATTACCTTATATTAAAATAAAGCTAATGCAGATGTCATTTCTCATATCTCTTACATATCAACTTCCTGTTTGATGCTGGCCACACCCTCCCATGTGATGTCACATACATTTTGTCATGTGACTTTCATCATATGCTTCTTTAGAACATCTCAGCACCAATTGCTTTGACATGTGTTTTTTCAGGGCAGACATACTGTGCTGCTTTCTTAAGTTGTCCCAATATACCTGATGTCCCAATATACCTGAATTCACCCTATCGTATGTTTCATGGGTCTGATTGTGAGACTGCAGTCTGCCCCACAGTCACAACCAGCAGCTCTTCAGAGCGATTTCATTACGATTATGTTAGTAGATTCGAGCACTGGAAAAAACGTGCAGCTGATTTGACCAAGCAAACGCCAACCACGGATGGCTTGAACGCAGTTTTCCTGCTCATGTTTCAGGGAGCAGAGCCTTTAGCTAACGTCCATAGACGCATACAGCACAGTGTTAGCCGCAGCTAGCTCCTGCTAAAAACACTACATAAAATGATCAGATTATGCCGTGCGTGTTCATGCATCAGCATTAAATCAGAATAAAACCATTGTGACATGCGCAGACTGGTCCCACCTGTCTTATCTGCCGGAAACATCAGAAGAAGAAGCCGACATTTCAGCCGGTGTTTGTAAACAATCATCACTAATGACCCGTAAAAACTTGAAACCACTCTGCTTTGTTTTACACCCTGAAAATGTGAGATATATTTCCTCATAGTTTAAGAATCATGTAAACTTTTGACATTTGAACCATTTCTAGCAGCATTGTTTGACTTTTTAACTTGCTATAGTTCATGTTCTAAACGTGATCTTATTGGTTATTGAATGAAACATTCTACTGGCATTCATGATAAACTGTAAACATACAATAAATGTGAATGAGATGCTGCCACTTGTCGACATGACTTTAAAAAGAGGCTGTATTAGTTCTTCTCAGTTCTGAGTTCACTTTTATTTTGCATTATCATTTGTCTCACCTGACGTTAAAAATGTAGTTTTTTTAGGCAGACGTAGCGGAATCAATTGTAATGCTAGCGCGACAACATTGATATCATATGAATGAACAGTTTATAATGAATCTGTTGATATCAGAGATGTTACTGTAGCTCGCTGGGAAAGACGCTAACTATCGCTCCAAAGTGGACTCTTTTTTACCGCGATGTAATATTTGTATAAACTAAGGTGGTATGAAATCATATCTATGAAAGAGATTAATAAGATACATTTATACATAAAACACAAATATGATCCAAACGAGACAGGTGGGAGAGGGCAGTCCTCATGGAGGTCACCGATCAAGAGTGGAGACTTTCAAATGACACGGCAATCATTCATGAAGTTCTGCGCTCTGATCATAGACTGTAAACATTAGGCTCTGATGGAGAGCTATATGGAAACACGTCACTTTACTGGGGCAGACATGCAGTCAGGACCATTTGACCCCAGTCAGGCAGACACGATCAGAGCGTGTACATGGATCCTGATCAGAACAACGATCGGCATAAACCACCCCTCTCGATCGGAATGAAATTTCTTCCAGATCGAGCCTGATGGGATCAGTCTGTTCTGATTGACATGTTTACATGCAGCATTTTGATTCTGATCAGGCTTTTATTCCCATTATTTGTGTCCATGTAAACACAGCCATTGAGTTTACTAGACTTAAACACTCTTTGGTCTGGACCTATTGAATCCAGCAACGGATCTTTGGTGTTCATTTGAGTAGTTAAAGTACACTCAAAAAAAGCAACATGAGATGAGATGAGAGATTCAACTTTATTGTCATTACACATATACAAGTATACGAGCAACGAAATGAGGTTTGGCATCTCACCAGAAGTGCAATAAGCAGAAAGTGCTGTGCTATGTACAAAAGTAATTACAGAATTTACAGGTAATGTGAGATAAATAATGCTATAAATAGGAGTATAGGTATATTCTACAGATTATAATATACAGATTAAAATGGAGTAGACATGCTATGCTAGATAAGAGATAATATACAGAATATACAGAATATTGACAGATTGTACAGGTTAATAACTTATTGAGGGTATGAACATATTATACAGATTTTGTTGCAGTGGACAATAATACAGGTGGTGAGAGATGTGTGTGTGTGTGTGTGTCCAGGAGGGGTGATGGGGGGGATGGTGGGTGAGAGGAGATGGGGGGGGGGGGGTCAGCGGGGGGCAGAGTTCGTAAGGGAGACAGAGTTCAGGGTTAGGGGGGCAGAATTCAGTAGGGAGACAGCTCTGGGGAAAAAGCTGTTTTTCAGTCTGCTGGTTCTGGTCCGGAGGCTTCTGAAGCGCCTACCGGAGGGCAAAGTGACAAACAGTCTGTGGGCAGGGTGGGAGGAGTCTTTTAGGATGCTGCGAGCACGATGCAGACAGCGTTTCCTTTGGACGTCCTCAATGGCGGGGAGTGGGCACCTTGTGATGCGCTGGGCAGTTTTTTACCACCCGCTGTAGCGCCTTACGGTCTGCAGCAGAGCAGTTTCCGTACCAGACTGTGACACAGCTGGTCAGGATGCTCTCGATCACACAGCGGTAGAAGTTGGTCAGGACAGCTGAAGACAGGTGGTGTCTCTTCAGTGTCCTCAGAAAAAAGAGGCGCTGGTGAGCCTTCTTGACCAGACTGGCGGTGTTAGTGGACCAGGAGAGGTCCTCTGTGATGTGGGTCCCCAGGAACTTGAAGCTGGAGACACGTTCAACAGCCATCCCGTTGATGTGAATGGGGTTGTGCGTGTCTCTTCTCTCTTTCCTGAAGTCCACGATGAGCTCCTTCGTCTTGCTGGTGTTGAGAAGCAGGTTATTGTCAGCACACCAAGCGGCCAGATGCTGTACCTCCTCCCTGTAGGCTGTCTCATCGTTGTTGCTGATGAGGCCAATCACCGTTGTATCGTCTGCAAACTTGATGATGGTGTTGGATTCATGTACAGGTCTGCAGTCGTGGGTGAAGAGGGAGTAGAGGAATGGGCTCAGCACACAGCCCTGTGGTACGCCTGTGTTGAGTGTGATGGTGGTAGAGCAGGAGTGTCCTGACCTAACATACTGGGGTCTGTTGGTCAGAAAGCTCATTATCCAGTGGCGGATGGAGGTGTTGAAGCCTAGGTCTCCAAGTTTAGTGTTTAACTTGGAGGGGATGACAGTGTTGAATGCTGAGCTGAAGTCAACAAACAGCATTCGTGCGTGTGTATTGTTATTGTCCAGATGTGTGAGCACAGAGTGCAGCACAGTGGAGACTGCATCCTCTGTACTCCTATTGCTGCGATAGGCAAACTGGTATGGGTCCAGTGTGGGTGGGAGGCAGTCTTTCAGGCTTGCTAGGACCAGTCGCTCAAAGCACTTCATGATGATGGGTGTGAGTGCTACAGGGCGGTAGTCATTTAGGCCCGTCGGGTTGGAGTGTTTCGGCACTGGGACAATGGAGGTGGCTTTGAGGCATGCTGGCACAGCTGCCTGGGCGAGGGACAGATTAAAAATGTCCGTAAAGACCCCAGTGAGCTGCTCCGCACATGCTCTAAGCACGCGCCCGGGTGTGCCGTCTGGACCAGCAGCCTTTCGAGCATTGATCCGGCTCAGTGCAGCTTTGACGTCTATGGAGGTGAGTGAGAGGGGCTGGTCGTCTGCAGGGGGTCTAGTCGTGGTCTGTGTCTCTCTGTTGTCTTTGTCAAAACGAGCATAAAAGTGATTAAGCTCGTTCAGGAAGGAGACATCTGTGTTTATCGGGGTGGAGTTGCTGGGTTTATAATCACTGATGGCCTGGATGCCCTGCCACATGCGTCTGGGGTCGGAGTTGGAGAAGTGTTCCTCTACCTTGAGCTTGTAGCAGTGCTTGGCCCTGATGATGCCCCTCCTCAGGTTTGCCCTGGATGCGCTGTAGGCCAGTGTGTCACCTGAACTGAAGGCGGTGTTGCGGGCCTTCAGCAGGAGCCGCACCTCCTTGTTCATCCATGGCTTCTGATTTGGGTACGTTGTTATCTGCTTCCATGTTGTTACACTGTCAATGGTGTTGTTTATGTAGTCCAGCACGGAGGAAGTGTATGTGTCAATATCTGTGTGAGATCCATAGGTAGCCTGGGAAGCAAACATACTCCAGTCTGTGTGATGGAACTTGTCCTGAAGTACAGAGTCTGTCCCCGCTGGCCACACCTTAATGGTTGTCACAGATGGCTTCACGCGTTGGATGAGTGGGGGAGTACTTGGGGATGAGGAACAAAGAAAGGTGGTCTGACTGTCCCAGGTGGGGGAGGGGGGTCGTGGAGTAGGCTCCTGCAATGTTTGTGTAGACATGGTCCAAAGTTTTGTTTCCTCTTGTGTTGCAGGAAACATGCTGGTGAAATTTAGGGAGCACTGTCTTTAAGTTTGAGTGATTAAAATCACCTGCAACTATAAATGCAGCCTCCGGGTGAGCAGTCTGTTGTTTGCTGATAGCTGTATAGAGTTCGTTCATAGCAGCTTTAGCATCGGCATCTGGGGGTATGTAGGCTGCAGTTACAATAGTGGAGCTGAACTCCCTTGGCTGATAGAAAGGTCTACATTTAACCATGAGAAACTCAAGGTTAGCTGAGCAGTGTCTCTCTACAATGACAGAGTCTGTACACCAAGCTTTACTAATATAAATGCACAGCCCTCCTCCTCTGGTCTTACCGGAGTCAGCTGCTATCCTGTCTGCCCGGAGTGTGTGCCGACCGCCTAGCTTGATAGCATCGTCCGGTACTCCGTTGTTTAGCCATGTTTCCGTGAAGATCATGACATTACAGTCCATAAGTCTCTTACTGTGGGTGATGCGGAGTCGTAACTCGTCCATTTTGTTCACCAAAGACCGCACATTTGCGAGGAAAATGCTGGGTAACGGGAGTCGATGCGGTGTTAGCTTTAGCTTAGCTCTTATCCCTCCGCGCTTCCCCCTCCTTTGTTTACGGTCTCGACGCCGCCTGCGAGCACTTCCGCCCGGCCGGGTAGAGTGCGTAGCCTCGGGTGTCCTGGCGATCTCAGGGATGAGTCGAAGATTGGTGATAAAGTCGTCAGGGATGTGTAAACATGGGTGTCTGTTTAATCAACATAAGTATAAGATGTAGCTTCCAGTATATTAATTCATGTTTAGTGGTTAACGTTTTTAAATCATGTAGTTTAAGCATGTCATTCAACATTTTTAAAACTACAAGAATGCTTTATGTCAACACAACCTAATGGGTTTAGGTAGGAATCCCATCTGCAATACCTCTCCAGAGCAGAAGGTGGCAGTAATGTGCGACAGGCCCTGTTCATCAGCCAATGTAGCATGCTTCAGGCAAAGAAGAGCCAGTGCGGGAGTTGGGAGATCACCTGTGACTGACTACAATTTCAATCTGTTTCCATCCATCAAAATTTAAACCATCTCGGTGGAGAAATGTCTTAATCAGTAAGTTATTTTCCCCTTTCTATTGTGTGTTATTTATTTTGTGATTTATTTATTTATTTCAGTGTATTTATATATTTCCGACTGTTACCATTTGTACAGCTAACTATGCCTGCTAGCTAGTTTAAGCATAGTATGTATTTGCTTTTTAACTGAAGAAACTAAAGTGCTGTTAACTGTTAAACGTCATGTGTGACAGTAGACGAGTAAGTTTGATGGTACATAGGTAAATTAGTGGTTAAATGACAATTTGCTGTTCATTAGCCTGCATACTATAACTCGTGGCTGAAGCTAAAGTGGTTGTTTTCAGCTGAAGTGCAGGATCACGGGCGCCAGCGGGGTTTATATTTTTGTCTTCCAACCTCTGTTTGTGCATGAGTGTACTGTTAGCTAGTGATTTGTGGCAATAGTTTTTTACAAAAATTCACAAAGCGGGAAATAAATTACTTTTTTTTTCCTGATAAAACGGCATCAGTGGAGGGAAGGTGGAGGGAAGGGGGAGGGGGAGCTCACAGGAGAGGAGTGTTGTTTAGTCTCTCTTTAACCTCTCAGAATGGTGTCATTAAAAAGACACATACATGTATAAGGTATGATAATTGTCAGAATTAAAAATGTTATGTATTTAACTAAGAGTCACCACTTAACCAAACAGGAAAATTTAATCCTGATTAGTTATATATGGTTAAACACACTTACAAAAAGATTGTGTTTCTACATAGATCTGACACCCGTCTACTAAAAGTAACCTTTCAGTTTTATATTGTTTGTTAAATGCAATGATTAATTGTCAATTTGACCTAAATTCATTGATGAATTTGTTATACACTAGCTTTCTATGAAATAAGACACTAGGCTGTTATACAGAGTTTTACACTGGTTATATATATATCTTTGGTTTCTCTCTACAAAAAAAACACTTAAAAGGCTTAGACTTTGAAAACTGGAGGTTTCTTTTTGTCAGATTTTTTTGTTTACAGAAAATTATTAATCTTGAACTATATTTTCAGATAACCAATATGAATATTGTTTACTTGCAACCTTACATCAGAATTATTAATGTAAAAACTTTTTTTTTCTAATTCACAGGAATGGCTCCAGTGAAGCTCAGAATCAGACTTGGAGAGAACAATTCCCAGAGACTTGCCCTGGAAAATGGGATCCCAGAGACTGTTTCTGAACTTGTTCAGCACATCAAGAGGCAGTGTGGGGTAGAGGCAGACTTCAGGCTTCAATTCATGGATGCTGAGTTTGGCAATGAATTTACAAATTTGACTTCAGTAACAGAGATCCAGGACAAAAGTAGTATCAAGCTCATCTTTGACTCAGATGCCTCTACCCTGCCTGGTGGCTCCCCGCCCCCTCCTTACTCGACTCCTGCCACATATTTCTCCTCAGATGCCTCTGCCCTGCCTGGTGGCTCCCCGCCCCCTCCTTACTCAACTCCTGCTACATCTTCCTCCTCTGATGACTCTTTGTCAGTGGCATCATGTGATACATACATCTTGTCTTCTCCTGAGTCCAGCTCTTCTCGATCCTCTGGATGGCCTGTTGTTTTCCTTGTGCCCCGATTCCCGTATGATTGTGAGCTGGAGCTGGATAAAGCCAATACTGCATACAAAGAAACTGGAGCTTTGTTGAATCCTGAAATTAGACTAAAGACTGCTATTCTTGACAGTTTAGCTGAAGCGATTGTTAAGCACAAAGTGTACCCCTCTGACAGTGACTTTGAAGATGTAGCAGAAGCTCTTGTATCGTCTCATCCATGTTTGAAAGAACCAGGCTCTACCACTGGATATGACGGTTGGAAGATGAGCTTAAAGTACAAGCTTGCCAACTACAGACGGAAGCTGAAGCGGCTTGGATGCCCAGAGGTTGAACTGAACTCCCTAAACAATAAACCTGCAGACAAATGTAGTCCTGCTTTTGGTGTTAAGAAGCCAAAAAAAGGCTGAGGTGAATTACTGCCCCACCTTCCCATCTGGTGAGTCTGTAGAGACACTTGAAAAGATAAGAGAGACCCTTCTTTCGGAAGTAAAGAAAAGGAACAATGAGGGCACAGTGGCAGCCTTGATGGACAAAACCTTTGCACACAGAAGGCAAGAAGTTGTTCGAGATGCACCCATGATTGCTCATTTCAAAACGAGATGGCCAGCTCTCTTCTGTGTACGTGAGGTAAGTAAATAAATGCACAGCGCTTGTTTACTTTGACTGAAATATGTTATATTCCAGTAATAAGTACAGTCAGCTAAATTGGTATGAGGAAATTTTGCAATCTGCGACAAATGTTTAATGTGATATTTCTTGCTATAAACAAATATTTCAAGTGTGGTTAATAGCTCTACAGTTTCTAAGTCTCTCTGCTTTACAGAATTTTTTTTACACCTCAAACATTATGTTGCTCCTTGTTTAAAAAGAAATATAAGGCGATATTATTATTTTTTTATAAAATATGAGCAAGCCATTGAATTCACTGGTAAACTGATTCGAGATTTGGTGAAAGATGACAATTGTTTAACTAAGTAGATGCTTCAGTGTCATGATTTATAAACTTGCTTCTGTGTTAAGGTAACTGCAGAATTCAAGAGGATTACAACAGTCAGTCTGGTGTCGAGGTTCTTCTCTGGGCTGGATGCTAACTCTTCAGACTTTATCAGAGTGTTTGGCAAGAAAGGTGGCACTCAAGGAAGAAAGATCAGGAGCATAATGGTTCCCATATCCCAGGTATGGTAATACAAATTACAGACTGTCAAACCTGTACAGCTTTAATACCTTCAGTTTTGTTTTGAGAAAACTAAAGAGAAGAAATTTGATTAGATCAATATTTTTCTCTGATAGATGACACACTAAATGATGAAAACTAAAGATTTGCACAGATTTTTAATTTGAAAAGTTAGGATTTAGACTTGAAAATCTTTATGGGACACTGGGGTGGCTTACCGATGCTTACATACTTTGAATTAAAAAAATGTTGTTTGTACAATGTTGTATTATGTTGGTTACATCTGTTCTCCTCATTTAAAACGGGGTTCCTTATTTTTAATGTTTTGTGGCATACTTTCACTGAAACTCCTCAGACAAACATCATTGATGTCCGAAGAGAGTGTATCCTCAAAGCCCTGTGCGTGTACCTCAACGAAGAGCCCGAGAAGCTGGTGAAAGATTACATGGTATGGAATTTAGATTTTGTCCCCCAGGCCTTACTCTGACATTTGTCATTCACTAAAAAAAGACAATGCAGTTATAGTCTTTGACAATGTAAAGTCAATGAATAATAGCTGTTTACATTTATTAAAAGGGACTAGTATAACATGAATGAAAATTGTCTTTATTTTGTCCTTTTTTTGTTCTTTTCTTCCCCCCCCCCCCTACAGGACGCAGATGTTGAACGCAACCAGGCTGACATGAAGGAGAAGATCTTTGGAATCTATGCCATTCGAAAAGAAGGTGCAGAGCCAGAGGATAACCCAGACGATGTGGGTATCATCTTGGAGGGTGTCCAAGTTCTGGATGAATTGGGGAGTGTCCCATTTGCTGTTGCGATGCTGTTCGCTCTGGTCTACGCACTCAACCTAAGCTACCCTTCAGAGCTAAGATACAGCTTCGAAGCTCTGCAGAAGATCATCATGGAGCTTGATGGAAGCCGACTCTCAAGAAAAGCTCAAGCACTGAAAACCCTGCTTTCACGTACGTGATCCACTGTAGAGTGACCAAAAGGTCAACTGTTGCTGTTTGAGAGAAAGGATTTTGGCTTGAATGTTCCTCAAAGAAACTAAAAATGAACAGAGTATTACAAAAGAAACTGTTGCATATAGATTTAGTTCTGTTTAGTACTTCAAATGTTGCACAGTGCTGCTTTTTCATTTTTTTCCTCAACATTTTTCTTTGCTACCAGTTGCCAGGGGTTCATCTGCACATAACATAACTTTATTGTAGCTCATAGGAACCACCATTTTGAAACCAGCTACTGTATTGTAAAAGAGTTCAGTATTCTGATATTCAAAACTCAATTTAATGAAAATGTTCCTGTCTGTTGATTTATGCAGTGTTTTCTCAGTAGTTTGAATGAGAACCTGACAAGGCTGCAAAAATTACACCATTTTTAGGATATTTTCTGTTTAATATTGGGTTTCTACGGTGGCCCTGAAGTGCAAATCACAACAACAAATCACAAAAACACAAGTTGTTGTGTTTTTTGATTTGTTGTTGTGTTGTGTTTTCTGATTTGTTGTTTTGTTGTTGTGTTTTCTGTTTTGCTGTTGTATTTTTTGTTTTGTTGTTGTTTTCTGATTTGTTGTTGTGTTTTCTGTTTTGCTGTTATGTTTTCTGTTTTGCTGTTGTGTTTTTTGATTTGCCGTTGTGATTAAAACTTCAGGGCAACCGTAGGTTTCCATATTAAATGTTGACACTTAATGATGCACTGTTAAATGGTTTTCTACTTAAAGTCTTTGAAGATTTTGAAAGAAGGTATGATGCAGACTGCATCATAGCAAACAAGCACTTATCTTAATGGCTACCAAGTCTAGATCTATTTTGAACCGAAGCTTCTGCCTGATTTTCTTTTTAATACATTTTATGTAATGGAAACATTTTGGATGTTTAGGCTGAATGTGGGAGGTTAACGGGGCAGGTTCAGACAGTGGTCCCCAGTTTTGTGATTTTCTTGCTATGCTTTTATAGCATGATGCACAATCTGTCAGCATTTCAAAGGATGAATCTGGTTGCTGTATTTTCACACTTATAAGCATGTTTTCAAGCTGCTCTGAAAGTCATTGTTACTGGGAATACAGTTCTATTCCAACAAATCCAGTCTGTTGTGTTGTCTTTTTCCATCTTGAAACCAACTTGGGGTAAACTAATTTGACACGTTTAGACTGCTAAATGTAAACTTTCTTGATATGTCAAAAGTGTGTTTTTCTGAACAATTACTATTTTAGAGTTTACTTTAACATGATAAAAAGGTTTGTCTCACAGTTTAAATAATTTCTGATGATTGAACTTAAGTGTTGTTCAGTCAGCATGATTAGTGTTATTGTACCACTGAAAAATGTAGCTCTACCTACCATATCAAAATAAGTAATCCATAATAGTATTATACAAGTTAATGTGACCAAAGACAATTGAGTCAGATCCTTTATTAGTAAATATGTTGAAGCAACTTTTACAAATTAAGTTGGACCCAAACATTGCAAATAAGTAGTTGTAACGCTAATACTTTATGTTCACTCAACATATTTACAATTAGTTGGTTCAACAAAATTGTGTCTCGCTAAATGAAAGCATTTTAATTGGATGGAAATTCTTTCCATAATTTTTTTTACGTTCACCCAACAAATGATTTCTTTGAGTGTAGATATGATTATTGGAGATAAGTTTTAGAAACGTTAAATACATGCTATTCATTAGTATCTTTGTGCACACAAACTTCAGGCCACCCTCTGCATAAGTCAGGGCCCGAGTCAAAGAATCTGGATCTGTCCGGATCTGTCCTTGTTTGTTAAACTTGCAGCACGTCATGTTACTTAACTCAACATCAGATGGATCTATGCGGGTCAGAGGGTTCTGTTGACAGAGGGGACAACAAGTGAAAGACAGGAAGTCAACTTTCACCCAGGTAAAAGCCAGACAACTTGTGAAGGATGTCCATCTTTCCTTCGTTGATCGCATCCACTGTGACTGACACTGCTTCTGCTGAGAGAGTTACTACTCATTTCATAGCCGTAGAAGCATTTCAAATAGAGATAGAACAATCCTAGAAACCAAGGTAGAAAGGTCAGGAGGTTCCTGTCGGGGTGATGGTCTCTGAATTCATTTGAAAGCACACTGTTTCAACCTCATTGACAGCGCAGTGCGCCAGCTTCACTGTGGCTCAGCTCGCCCAACAGCAATCTCTCTCCCAACTATCGTAACAGATAATCCATTCATTTTCTTCAACAGAATTAAAATGACATCATCCATAGCAACAAGTACACAGGACAGGATAGAAATGTAGCATCAACTTATCATGCTTTTCTTGATCATGTCCATTAAAATATTAAAAGCAGGGCTGTAAACGTTAACGTGTTCATCACAGTGAGATTGAGTCTGAAATGAATGCAAGTGTTTTAAAGTCAATTCCAATTAACTATTGATTTTCAGTCATTACAAATGAAATCATTTGACAGCCCTTATTAATATTCAAAAAGCAGTCTAAGTACGGTTAATGTTTGTTTACTGTGTCCTGCAGATGTCCAGCAGCTGTTGGTGAGTAAAGAAGAGCTTCCACCTGAGCAGCAGGAGTGGAGCCACATTCTGGACCAGGAGGACACTAAGCCCCAACACATTAAAGAAGAACATGAGGAACTGTGGAGCAGTCAGGAGGAAGAACAGCTTCAAGGACTGGAGCAGGCTGATACCACCAAGTTCCCCTTCACTCCTGTCTCTGTGAAGAGTGACGATGATGAAGAGAAACTTCAGTCCTCACAGCTTCATCAGAGACAAACTGAACAGATGGAAACAGGAGTTGATGGAGAGGACTGTGGAGGAGCAGAACCAGAGAGGTACTAAGATCTAGAGAGACGTTTACAACCAGAGACTGAGGTCAAGATTGAAGACTCTGATGAACCAGAGACTGAGGTCAAGATTGAAGACTCTGATGAACCAGAGACTGAGGTCAAGATTGAAGAATCTGATGAACCAGAGACTGAGGTCAAGATTGAAGACTCTGATGAACCAGAGACTGAGGTCAAGATTGAAGACTCTGATGAACCAGAGACTGAGGTCGAGACTGAAGACTCTTATGAACCAGAGACTGAGGTTGAGACTGAAGACTCTGATGAACCTGAGACTGAGGTTGAGACTGAAGACTCTGATGAAGCAGAGACTAATGACAGTGATGATTGGAGAGAGACGAGAGAAGATCTGTCAGAATTAAACTTGAAAAATAAGAAACTAAAGACTGGTAAGAGACCACATAGGTGCTCTGAGTGCGGTAAAAGATTTAACCGAAAAGGGCGTCTGACCACACACATGTTAGTTCACAGTGGAGAGAAAGCCTTCAGCTGCTCTGAGTGTGGTAAAAGTTTTAGACACAAGGGGAATCTGAAGAGACACAACAAAGTTCACAAACAGGAGAAAGTAAAAAAAGTCTAATCTGACACTTCACATGTATCCCTCCTTGGCAGGCTGCCCAGGTATGTTTTCCGCCTTTACCATCAGCATTTAAAACAAACTAGTACACAATTGATCGCCTTAGCTCTGTACCCCTTGAATACAGGTCGCAGGTCTGGATACTCTGTAGGTAACCAGAGAGAGAAAAAAGTGAGGGATCTCCACTGTGAAGACTCTTTGAATGCCTATTTAACTTTGAATGGCATTAACCCAGATCCAAATCCAACATGAGAATAAAGGGGAGGTCTGAGCAGACTCTGCCAATAACTGTCCTTAAAACAGCTGGTGCTGAACCACCTTGTTCAGTTGTCTGTTTGTTGGAGTTCTTCTTGGTTTCCAGTCTCTTGTTTGTCTCCATTCTGTCTTATGTCTAAAGTCTTGACATTTTGTCTTTAACGTGTGAACTCTTTCATTTTTTCTATTTTTGACCTACAGATTCTTCTTCTGTAGACCGTTATCTCCTGTCTACTTTTATTGTGTCCTGTCTAAGTTTATTTTGATAGAACCAAACCAATGAGATCCAACCGAGCCTTCGCTATGATGCAGAGAACCAAAACTCTTGTCTGTCAGCAGCAGTGACAATACCTACGTATTTAATGACATTATTGATGACGATGGTTTTGTCTCTGCACATTGCCTGTCAGCACCTGTGTGTCCCATCAGACTTAAAGCTGTTTGTTTGCACTTACTGCCGTTGTTTCCTCCTTCCTAGATCATTGCTTGTGTTGTTCTTACTCTCTGATGTGTATGTACGTATGGACTACCGGACTGCTAGTGAGTCCTCAGTATTAACAGCCACATGAGAAGTCATACAGGAGAGAGACCAGACCACAGTGTGTCCAGAGAAGCCACAATCAAAAGTGTTCAACCGTTTAATATCTTTCATGTCATTTCTTTTTTTACATAATAAAATGAAAGCAGTATCTATAAATGTTGCTGTCAAGAATTCTAACCGTACCATCCCGAGATTTAAAACTCCTGTTCAATGGTAAAAGTGATCCAAAGGAATCCAAGCTACTCTCAGAAGTCCCTGATGATGGAACACCACTTATTGTAATGGGAGTCATGAATATACACACAGATAAAGCCCAGGCAACCGACTTTCTTGCAACTTTCTTGCTTTGTTGTCCTCTTTCGACCTCACACTGGTCCCAACTCCTCCTACCCTTAAAGCTGGCAACACCCTTGATTTAATTCTGACCCGGAACTGCTCGACAGCAAACCTGACTGTCACCCCCCTGCATTTATCAGACCACTTCTTTATTCCATTCACAATATCCTTACCCGAACTTCCTCAGGCACAACCTCAAATGGTGTCATACCACCAAAATATGCGTTCGCTCAAGCCAGTCCAGCTGTCCAACGAGGTCTTGGCTGCCATGCCTGCCCACGAGGTCTTTACTGCACTCTCTCTAGATGAGGCTACAGACACACTCTGCTCCACTCTAGCCTCATCTCTGAACAAACTCTGCCCTCTGGTGTCCAAGCCCGCTCACAAAAACCAGCCTAGTCCCTGGCTCACTGAAGTCATAAGAGAGCAAAGAGCAGGGTTGAGGGCAGCAGAGAGAAAATGGCAAAAATCAAAACAATCCATTGACCTCAATGACTATAAGCAAAGACTTGACTCATTCTCCTCCAGCCTAAAAACGGCAAAGACAACATATTATCACAAGATATAATATATATATATATAATTATTTATAATATAACAAGATATGCATTGCCACAGATACAAGAAAAATGTTTCTGCTTTTAACTCACTGCTTCAACCTCCTCCTCCTCCACCCTCCGATCTCTTGACACCGACATGTTTGCCTCGTACTTTACTGAAAAGGTTTCAACCATCAGTAACCAGTTTTCGGAGCCTGACCAACTCAGCCCAAAAGCACCGACCATAAGTGCCTCATTCGACTCATTCTCCTCTCTGACTGAGGAAGAAGTAATAATAATAATAATAACTTTATTTATATAGCACCTTTAAAAACACAGGTTTACAAAGTGCTTCACAACCAGCAAACAAGAACACAGCAAACACAGAAGAACATTAACAGCAGCAAGAACATTAAAAACCGACCATTACAAGAACTTATCATAAGAACCCAGGCAAAACAAGAACCCAACAACATGAGCTGAGACCAAGAGGACAGAAGATTTAAAGGATGTAAGAAACTAAAGGAGCTAAAAGCAAATAAAAAGATAACAGCAATAAGAAGATAAGAGCAGTAAGAGAAATAGAACCAAGTGAATACATTTTCAAAAAGACAATAATATGACCAAGTTAAAACAGATAAGAGCATAGAAAAAAGGACAGTAAGAAGTAAAAGAGGAATAATAAAACCAGTAAGATAAGACATTAAGAAGACGACATCACATAAAAGCAAGTCTGTAAAAGTGTGTTTTAAGAAGGGATTTAAAAGCATTGAGGGAATCTGCGAGTCTTAACTCCTCAGGAAGGTCGTTCCAAAGTCGAGGGGCCCTGACTGAAAAAGCCCGGTCACCTTTAGTTTTAAGTCTCGACTTTGGAACGACCAGGAGTCCCCCACCTGAGGATCTAAGACTGCGGGCTGGCTCATATGGTGTCAGTAGCTCCGTTATATAACTTGGAGCCAGCCCCGTCTGTGCTTTAAAAGTAATGAGTAAAAATCTTAAAATTGATTCTAAAAACTTACAGGAAGCCAATGTAATGAAGCTAAAATTGGAGTGATGTGATGTCGTCTGTTACAACCAGTAAGAAGCCTAGCTGCTGCATTTTGGACTAGCTGGAGGCGAGACAGTGACCTGCTTGTGATTCCGGAAAAGAGGGAGTTACAGTAGTCCAGTCGGGAGAAAATGAGGGCATGGATGATCTTTTCAAGGTCTGGTTGGGATAGTATTGTTTTAATTTTGGAGATGGTGCGTAGATGGAAGAAGCATGATCGGACAACTGTTTTAATATGGTGTTCAAAGGTGAGATTGCAATCAAATGTTATTCCTAGATTTCTGGCGGTGGGTTGGACATTGGCAAATAAGGGACCGAGGCTGCTCTTTGAAATATGAGTGGAGTTTGGCGGGTTGAATACTATGATTTCAGATTTAGAATTGTTCAGTTGGAGAAAGTTTTGTGCCATCCAGCAGTTAATATCATTTAGACAGTTTCTGACAGCAGCTAGGCTCTTAGCGTCCTCAGGTCTCAAAGGGAGGTATATCTGTGTGTCATCTGCGTAGCAGTGAAAGGAGACTTTGTGGCGTTCAATTATTTGGCCGAGGGGCAGCATATAAATAGAGAATAAAATGGGACCTAAAACCGAACCTTGCGGTACACCACAGGTAATGTTGGAGATGGAGGAGGAGTAGTTACCGATGGTGACCGCAAAGGTTCTTTCTAAAAGATAGGAGTAAAACCATCTAAGTGCAGTATCCTTTAAACCAACCCACTTTTCGAGACGATCAATTAAAATTGTGTGATCAACAGTATCAAAAGCTGCGCTAAGATCTAAAAGAATTAAAATTGTGCCCTCCCCTCTATCTGCTGCTAAAAGAAGGTCATTAGTTACCTTGAGGAGGGCCGTCTCTGTGCTGTGACAAGCTGTAAAACCAGATTGGAATTTCTCAAAGAGGTTATTTTCAGTCATAAAAGATAAAAGTTGTGTTGAAACCACCTTTTCTAAAACTTTTGATAAAAATGAAAGTTTTGAGATTGGTCTAAAATTGTTAAAATCGGTGGGATCAAGGTTGGGTTTCTTTAAAAGTGGTTGGACCACAGCATGTTTAAACGCAGAGGGGACTACACCTTCTGTTAAGGAACTATTAATAATGGATAAAATACTGGGTCCAACTGTGTTAAAAACCTCTTTGAGAAACGTTGTGGGAATAAAATCAAGGCTGCACGTAGCTGATTTCATGTGGGTTAAAATTTCAGATAAAAAGGTCAAGGACACCGGCTCAAAACTGCTAAAATAACTGTGAAGTTCCCTGCTGGTGTTTAAAATACGGTCTGGGGGGATGATTTGTTGCCTAATGTCCTTGACTTTATTGGTAAAAAAAGATAAAAACTTCTCACACAGATCCTGAGAATGTCACGATGAGAATGAGGAGGTGGAGGACCCAATTGCAGATAATAACAAAAAAGATTTATTTAAACTAAAACAGGCAAGGCCAAACAAAACTTACTACACAAAAATCAATCCAAAAAGGGTAGCCACGAGGAATCACAGGGAGACAAACGACATCCAACATCTCACAAACAATAAACGACAATGAACCGACACAGAGGGGAAGAAACACAGAGACTAAATAGACACAGGGGTAATCAACACAGGTGAGACTAGTTAGACAGGTGAAACAAACAAAACACAGGTGAGTACAATCAGGGCAATCAGAACAGGGAAAACACAGAGACAGGAATTAAGACAACACTGAAGACAACAAAGTAAATCATAGAACACTGAAAGCACACAGAATGTAACAAAACACAGAGAGACACAAGGAGAAGAAAACACAAAATAAAACAGGAAACACTAAAGACAACACTAGGAAACATTAACACACAGGGAAACAAGCAACACTAGGGAAAAAGAGAAATAAAACCTAAAACTAAACTAAACTCCAAAATACAAACTAAACAAAGACACAATCATGACATAACCCCCCCCTCAAGGGACGGATCCCAGACGTTCCAAAACGTCATAAACCAAAACAGGGTGGGTTGAGGGGGTCCGGAGGAGGGACTCCGGGCTCTCAGGCGGACGGCCTGGAGGCAGGGCACATAGTCCGGACAGTTCAGGAGGGCGGCCAGGAGGCCGGCCCAACAAGGAGAACAGTTCAGGTGGACGGCCTGAAGGCAGACCAGACATGGGTGCACAGTTCAGGGGGGGCGGCCGGGAGGCCGATCAAACACGGGGAACAGTTCAGGGGGGCGGCCCGGGAGACCGATCAAACACGGGGAACAGTTCAGGGGGGGCGGCCGGGAGGCCGACCAAACACGGGGAACAGTTCAGGGGGACGGCCAGGAGGCCGACCAAACACAGGAGACAGTTCAGGTGGGCGGCCAGGAGGCAACCAAACACAGTGAGCTGGTCAGGTGGGCGGCCAGGAAAGCCGACCAAACACAGGAACAGTTCAGGTGGGCGGCCAGGAGGCCGACCAAACACAGAGACCAGCTCAGGGGGAGTCCGAAGGCCTTCTGACGATGGCGCAGGAGTCTGCAGGACCCCAGACGAGTGCTCAGGAAGCTGCGTGAGTCGGCAGACCTCTGACGGAGACACGAGAGTGGGCAGATCCTCCAACTTGGAAACGGGTGTTGGCAGGGCCTCGCACAGAGACATAGGAGTGGCAGATCCTCCAACGGAGAACAGGAGCGGGCACAACCTCCAACTTGGAAACGGGTGTTGGCAGGGGCCTCCCACCGAGACATAGGAGTGGGCAGATCCTCCAACGGAGAACAGGAGTGGGCAGAACCTCCCACTGAGAAACAGAGTGGGCAGGACCTCCAACTTGGAAATCAGGTGTTGGCAGGGCCTCCCACCGAGACATAGGAGTGGGCAGATCCTCCAACGGAGAAACAGGAGTGGCAGAACCTCCCACCGAGAAACAGGAGTGGGCAGGACCTCCAACTTGGAATCAGTGTTGGCAGGGCCTCCCACAGAGACACAGAAGTCGGCCGGACCGCCGAGTGTACGTCAGGAGTCTGGCCGGACCGACGAGGGGTACGTCAGGAGTCGGCCGGACCGACGAGGGTACGTCAGGAGTCGGCCGGACCGACGAGGGTACGTCAGGAGTCGGCCGGACCGACGAGGGTACGTCAGGAGTCGGCCGGACCGACGAGGTAACGTCAGGAGTCGGCCCGACCGACGAGGGTACGTCAGGAGTCGGCCGGACCGACGAGGGTACGTCAGGAGTCGGCCGGACCGCCGAGGGGGCGTCAGGAATCGGCCGGACCGCCGAGGGTACGTCAGGAATCGGCCGGACCGCCGAGTGACGTCAGGGGTGACGTCAGGGAATCGGCCGGGACCGCCGAGGTGACGTCAGGAGTCGGCCGGACCGCCGAGGCGACGTCAGGAGTCGGCCGGACCGCCGACAGGGAATCCGCAGGAATCCCCCTCTCTTCAACAGGGGACTACGGAGCTCAGCAGTCACAGGCAGCAGAGGGCGCTCTGCAGGGACGCAGTGAGGCTGAGGCCCTGGGGCGCAGAGGGGCAAAGTCACTGGGGAGCACAGGGGCAAAGTCACTGGAGCTCTGGGCAGTGAAGACTCGGGTGAGCTGGGCAGCGTAGGCTCGGGTGAGCTGAGCAGTGAAGACTCGGGTGCGCTGGGCAGCAACATGGGCCTGAGGCCTGAGTTGAGGCTCTTGCTGAGGCTTCGGTTGAGGCCTGGGCTGAGGCTGTTGCTTGGGCTGGTAGACAGGCTGCTGAGGTTGAGGCTTGAGCTGAGGCTGGAGCTGAGGCTGGAGCTGAGGCTGAAGCTGAGGCTTGGGTTGAGGCCTGGGCTGAAGCTTGTGTTGAGGCCTAGGCTGGGGCCTGTGTTCAGGCCCGGACTGAGGCTTGAGTGGAGGCTTGGGCTGGTAGACAGACTGCTGGGGCTGAGGGGACTTCAGGGAGGTTGACCTTGGAGGCAATCGGGAGCCATTTCTTCTTCCTCCCCGGGTCCCAGTGAAAATGGCCAGGCGGGTGCCTGTCCAGGGCGACTGCTCTTCACTTGCAGTGCTCCTGGCCATACGAAAAAAATTCTGAAAATAAGCTATCTTTTCAAAACAGTCCATCTTGTTTAAATCAAAGTCTGCTGGGTCCATATCTGGTCGGTTCATTCTGTCACGATGAGAATGAGGAGGTGGAGGACCCAATTGCAGATAATAACAAAAAAGATTTATTTAAACTAAAACAGGCAAGGCCAAACAAAACTTACTACACAAAAATCAATCCAAAAAGGGTAGCCACGAGGAATCACAGGGAGACAAACGACATCCAACATCTCACAAACAATAAACGACAATGAACCGACACAGAGGGGAAGAAACACAGAGACTAAATAGACACAGGGGTAATCAACACAGGTGAGACTAGTTAGACAGGTGAAACAAACAAAACACAGGTGAGTACAATCAGGGCAATCAGAACAGGGGAAACACAGAGACAGGAATTAAGACAACACTGAAGACAACAAAGTAAATCATAGAACACTGAAAGCACACAGAATGTAACAAAACACAGAGAGACACAAGGAGAAGAAAACACAAAATAAAACAGGAAACACTAAAGACAACACTAGGAAACATTAACACACAGGGAAACAAGCAACACTAGGGAAAAAGAGAAATAAAACCTAAAACTAAACTAAACTCCAAAATACAAACTAACAAAGACACAATCATGACAGAGAAGGATCAGTAAAAGAAGAAGGGGTGGGGGTGGTGATGGATTCTAAAACCTTAAATAAAATTCTGGGGTTAGAATGATTGGCTAAAATCAGATTAGAATAAAATGCTGCTCTTGCGTCTTTAACTGCCTTTTGGTATTGATGCATTGTGTCTCTCCATATTTCGTAAAATACATGCAAGCCCGTTTTTTTCCATTTTCGTTCGTTCCTTCTGCAGTCTCTTTTTAAATCATGGGTCAGCTCGTTTAGCCATGGCTGTGGAGCTCTGTTAGTTTTTTTCTCTTTGTAGGGAGCAACAGAGTCCAGCACAGTTTGACAGGTGAGATTAAAAGAGGAGACCAGCTCCTCTGTGTTAAAATTTTGGTAAAAGGCAGTTGAAGAGACAGAAATAAAAAGCTCCTTAAACTTGCTAGCAGAAGTAGAGTTAAAAACCCTGCTGCGGGCAGGTGCCTTGCTAATAAAAGGCGGCTGAGATAAAACCATTCTGAATAAAACCAGTTTGTGGTCTGACACACAGATATCCTTTGTCTCAAAGTTGTTAGGGCTGAGACCACTGTATAAAACAAGATCAAGTGTGTGGCCCTTAGAGTGAGTGGGTTCTTGTATTGCCTGAGTGAGGTTAAAAGATTCCAGAATATCCATAAAATCACCTGTAAGGGACTGAGAGGGGCAACACACATGTATGTTAAAATCACCTAAAACAAGGATTTTATCATACTTAGAAACAAAATGTGATAAAAACTCTGAGAACTCTGTGATAAAAACATTGTTAGGTCTGGGTGGTCTGTAGATGATTAAAATTAACACAGGGTCTTTTAAGTTAATAGTAAAACCAAGGTGCTCAATTGATAAAAAATGAGTATGTAAAATTGGAGTGCATTTAAAATCTATCCTGTGAATAACAGCAACCCCCCCTCCCCGGCCTGACAACCGGGGCTGATGAAGGTGAGTGAAATCAGGGGGGGTTGCTTCAATCAGAGGACTGCAATCTCCTGTGGTCAACCAGGTCTCAGTTATGATAAAAAAGTCCAGATTATTGTGATTTATAAAGTCAAGGCAGATAAAAGATTTATTATTAAGGGATCTGATATTTAAAAGACCAAAGTTAGCTGAAATGCAGTTAAAAGTTGGTTGTGGGGGAGGTTGGAGGCGTACTTGTGTGAGATTGGAGTGGTTGCAGTAATTGACAGGAGACAGATGTTGACGAGACAGTCTACAGGTGATGTGTACAGGGATAGTGAATTCTGTGTCGTGGTCTGTGACAGTGGAGAGTGTGTGACAGCTATTGGACGACAAATAAGAAGGAGAAAAAGAGTGACAGTAGGTGTGAGGAGCAGGGGAGGGGCTTGCTGTGAGTAGATTGATCTGAGGTGAAACAGGTGAGAGGGAATTGGATGTGGGTGTGTGCTCAAGTGAATGTCATACAAGTGAAGAGGACTGGACAGCGTGCTGGATATTAGCGGACAACATTTGACTGCCCAACAGATTTGGGTGAATCCCGTCTCTTTTAAAAAGTGGAGCACGGTTCCAGAACAGGTTAAAATTGTCAATAAAATCGAGGTTGTGTGATTTGCAAGCGTGCTGTAGCCAGGTGTGCAAGGAGAGGATACGGCTAAAACGCTCAGGACCACGATTAAAGGTTGGAATGGGTCCAGAAATAAAAACTGATTTTCCACAGTTCCCTAAAACGTTTAAAAGGAGATTAAAATCCTTTTTGGTGCACTCAGATTGCCGCCGAGATGAGTCGTTTGTGCCCACGTGCACAACAACTCTTTTAATTGAGTCTGGGAGTGAAGGCAGAAGACTGAGGAGTTTGTCCAGGACTACGGGGACAGTGGCGCCGGGAAGACAGTGTGTGGTGGCATTAAAAAAGCGGACATTTCTGGTGATTGAGTCTCCAATGATAAGAGTTGTCGGGGGAAAAAGAGGGCAAGGAGGTGCTGAGTGTGTGCTACCTGGATCGGCCTGCGGGCGTTCGGCCGTTACCACCTGCGGTAAAACGGGCGGGTCATGCTCAGGTGACTGCAGTGAAGCGGACCGCAGCCGCGGCTCAGCCGGAGGAAGACCCCCAGAGCGTCTGATGACGGCCTCCTGTAGCATTTTTCGGCGGTTCTTCCCAGTGGTCGAGTGGCGGGCCTCCCGACCAGAAGAACGCGCTGCAGGAGGAGGTGAGGTGGCAAGCCCATGTGGAGCCGTGGCGGAGTGGAGAGAAATTCCGTTTGCGATCAGTGCAGGAGTAAGTGCAGCGGCAGCAGAAGCCTCCTCCAGGCCCAGGCCGTCCGGAGCCTCGTCCCTTAGCAGCGTGAAGCGGTTGTGGAGGGCCATCCGGGGTTGCGGAGGGGCCAGATGGTCCGTCTTCCGCCTGCGGCGCACCACGTTGGTCCAGGACTGCTTGGGCGGCTTCGGAGTGGAGCTGTTTACTGGGGCCAACAGCCTCTTTGTCGGCGCGCCCTCGGAGTTACCTGACTGTACAGGTGTTGTGGCGTCCTGGTCCAGCGCAGCGAGGGCGCTGCCCAGAGCCTCTGTCCTAGCACCGTCGGTGCCCGAGGCTGCACTGAGCTCTCCCACAGAGCAGTGCCCGGTTGTTTCGACTACCGGTCCTTCTGGGTAGACCCGCGCGGTGCCGAGGTTGGTGGAGGTCAGCCAGGGAAGAGTGGCGGCGGAGGCAGACACCAGCTTTGATGCCGGCGAGGATGGTGCAGATGGCGATCGGACCGCCAGGCTCGAGGACTGCATATAAGATATGTGCTTTGACTGTGCAGCAGCCACGGAAACAAAGCCTTCAATCAGATGGTCCTTGTCACGAAGTTCGGACTTAAGGCGTTGGATATCATCCTTTAACTGTGAGTAATGCTCGCAATTCGTACACACAGACATGGCAGGCTCCAGATGTTTACAGTTTAGTAGTCTTCCAGTGGCAGGCTTCAGTGATCGCCACAAAAATAAATGTCAAAGACCCCAAAAGATGTTAAAAACGTTTATCTATGTTGACTAAATACTTAAAACCAGTCAGAATTCACAAAAGTATAGCTGAGGAAGTAGTTTAAAACTTGATAATAGGTAAAAAGTTTTGGCAGCGCTTCCCTCCAGTGAGCGAAGACGCCGACGCATGCGCACTCAAACACTTCCTGCGATACTGGAGAAGGAGGAGGATGAAAGTCTCTAAGCTTGTGCTAGACTCTCGGCTGACTACCTGTCCTTTGGACCCTATACCATCAAGCCTCTTGCAGACCATCCATTCTCCGCTTAATGATGCACTCAGCATATCATCAACTCTTCTATGTCAACGGGTGTGTTCCCCACAGCATTCAAGCAAGCTCGGGTCACCCCTCTGCTCAAAAAACCCACACTGAACCCAGCCCAGGTTGAAAACTACAGACCGGTTTCTCTTCTGCCCTTTCTGTCAAAAGTACTTGAGCGCACAGTCTTCAAGCAAGTCTCGGAGTTGCTGTCTAGAAACAATCTGTTTGATCCAAATCAGTCAGGCTTTAAGCGGGGCCACTCAACTGAAACAGCACTATTCTCAGTAACAGAATCGCTAAAGGCGGCCAGGGCGGCAGGTCAGTCATCAGTTCTACTACTCCTATATCTGTCTGCTGCCTTTGACACAGTCAACCAACAAATCCTCCTTTCCACGCTCTCTGAGCTTGGCATCTCAGGATCCGCCCTTGCTGGTTCGAGTCCTACCTCTCTGGGCGATGCTTTAGAGTGTCGTGGAAGGGAGAAGTGTCCAAAGCGCACAGCTTATCCACAGGGGTACCTCAAGGGTCAGTGCTTGGTCCCCTCCTCTTCTCCATATACACAAGCTCACTTGGTTCGATAATCCGCTCTCATGGCTTTTCATACCACTGCTATGCTGATGATACCCAGCTCTTCTTGTCATTTCCACCAGGCGATGCCACAGTCTCAGCTAGAGTCTCGTCATGCCTCACCGATATCTCTAAATGGATGAATGAACGGCACCTTCAACTACATCTTTCAAAGACTGAGCTCCTTGTCATCCCAGCCAGTCCCTCTATACAGCCACAGATCAATATCCAGCTTGGAACAACTAAACTCATGCCCACAAAGTCTGCCTGGAACCTGGGTGTCATGATTGATGACCAGCTAACCTTCAAGGTTCAAGTAGCCTCGATTGCCCAATCATGTCGTTTTGCCCTGTACAACATCAGGAAGAGCAGACCTTACCTGTCAGAACATGCTACACAACTTGTGGTACAGGCTCTTGTGCTATCACGCATAGACTATTGCAACTCTCTACTGGCAGGTCTTCCTACATGCACAACCTTCACAACAGGGTCCAAAGACGAGGACTAGACTCTTCTCCTCTGTCGCCCCCCGGTGGTGGAATGAACTTTCCAAACTCCATTCGATCTGCAGAGTCCCTCTGTACCTTTAAGAAAAAAGCTAAAGACCCAGCTCTTTCAGGAATACCTACTAACTTAACTTAATGATGATGATCTCGATAGTATTGATGTAATGATGGTAATGATGATGGTTTTTGTTTTTGCTTGAAAACGACGATGTATAAGATGGTTTATATACTGATTACAGTCTCAGAACGGCAGTTAATGTTGTGCCTTGCCTCTGGGCAATGCCTTTCAGCACCTGTGTGTCCAATCGGACTCAAAGCTGATCGTTCGTCCTTACTGACATTGTTCCTTTATTTTTCCTTGATCCTTGCTTGTGTTGTTCTTACTCTCTGATGTACGTCGCTTTGGATAAAAGCGTCTGCTAGGTGAATTGTAGAATTGTAGAATTTTTCAACACAAAAACGGTGAGTGTTTTTCTGATAAAAAGACCTCATACAAACGTAACATAGGCCAACGTTCTGTGTTACTGTTGCTATGTCCTGGTTATAAGTTATTATAGTATTTAACTAATTAAAAGTACCTGTGGTATTTCTCTGCAGCAGACATGTTCTATTTTGGTAGGCATTTCGCTGCAGTTTCCACACGTACACCTAAACAACGTAAAACCCCATGAGCCCATTATTATACACATATTACATCTGCAAAACGCTACAAAATAAATACCTACCATGCTGAAACTTCTTGTTCATGCCTTCGTGTTAAACGTTGTGGAGAATGTTCCTCCTCCTCCTCCTCTACATTAATTTCAGACTCGGGGTCAGACTGGCACAAAGAAAATCCAGTTGATTACTGGATAAGACTGAACAAGGCAGCCGACTTGGCTCTTGAGGGCCTGCGCATAAAAGGGAGACAGACGGAGAACATGAATGATGAAGTGGCTCTCATGTTCGTCAAACACTGCCCTGACCCAGAGCTATCCTACACCTTTAAGTGTAAGCCAATTCAAGAGTGGTCTTCGAGGGACGTTCAGTTGAGGATTGATGATTACCAGAGAGAGTTGAGGGCTAGTGGCAGAGCTTCTGGGGCTGCACAGCTTAAATGTCACACAAGCACCATCGCCCATGAGCAGCCAAGCCCACCATCATCAAGCCCAGCGGTGTCTGAGCAGAGTCACACTCCCCACATTCCAAATGCCCCGCAGTCCTCTCTCAGAAGCCAGTGTCATGCTTCTCAACCGTCACACATCTCCCCAGCATCTGCCCCAGTCCAAGGTGAATCCCAACATGCTTCAAGTCATTCCCCTGTTCCAGTTGTGGCACAAAATCTCCAACAGTCAGAGGAGCGGCTCCTCTCCCGTATGGTTGACATGTTTCAGGAGATGATGGAGAATATGCAGCAGCGCAACACTTCTCGTCCAGTTCGAGGTGGGAAGTTCCAGCGATCCCCTCGTGACAAGCACTTCAGAGGTACAGTTTGCAGAGTTTGCAATGACCCAAGCCACTCAACCACCTCATACTGCATGTCTGAAAGATTGTGTTTTTCCTGTCTTGCTCCTGGCCACACCAGACTCAGTTGCCCCGCTAGTAACTCCTCCCTGCCCCAGTCTGAGGGAAACTAGCTGACCTGTATTCGGAGGGAGACAGTACGGGTCATGTCGCAAGCTCCCAAAAAGAAACATCTGATGCTGAATCAGTTTACTCATCTGTGAAAAATTCATGTAATGAATCTGAAGTTGTTGTTTATCAGAACATTCACAGAGTGGGCAGCAGTGACAGCCTTTTCTACACACCTGTTACAATTAATGGGACATTGACAATAGGTGGGATGATGGACAGTGGTTCAATGGCCTGCAGCATCAGCGAAACTGCTGAGACCAAACTGAAAGAAGCTGGCGTAATTACTGACCAAAACAACATTAATGTGGACGTGGTCCTTGTTGGATGTGGCGGACTTCGTGTTAAGCCCAAGTGTGCTTTCGACATTGAGATGGAAGTGTATGGCTGCAAGATGCTGGTTCCGACGCTTGTTGTACCTGGACAGCACGATGAGTTGATTCTTGGGACAAATGTCATAAAACACATCCTTCGTAAGTCTAAACTCTGTGAGTCGTACTGGAAGACTGTGTCTGGCCCCTGCTCTTCCACAGACCCTGAAGTTGAACATTTCCTGTCTATGCTGTCTGGTCTGAACCCCTGGAAAGGCAAGGATGTTCCTGACAAGGTTGGTACCGTCAGGTGTAACTCGGCTACCTGCCTTGAGCCTGGCCGTGAATATCTCATCTGGGGGAAACTGCCCAAAAACACAACTGTTTCACCAGGCAGCACAGTAATGACTGAGCCGACATCATCCCGTTCGGCTCCCAGAGGTGTTTTGGTCTCGAGGATTGTGACTCCTCTTTGGGGAGACAGGTGGGTCCCACTGAAGCTAATCAATACATCTGAAAAGCCTGTGCTCTTGAGACGAAACGCAAAACTGGCAGATGTCTACTCTTGTGTGGCGCTTGAAGACATGGATGTTGACAGTCATTCAGAGGTCCCCCTGGTCAACTGCACCCAGTCAGCTGTACCACCTACTGCTGATGCAGCCTCTGCCAAAGACAAACTAAGCGCTGTTGGGCTCAGTAACATCGACATTGAGTCATGTGAGGTGTCAGAAGACTGTAAAAGAAAAATGGCTGACCTGGTCTTGCAGTATGATGACATCTTTTCACGCCACAATCTCGACTGTGGAGAGGCAAAGGGCTTTGTACACCGAATACATCTGTCAGACAGCAGACCATTCAGACTACCATACAGGAGAGTGCCTCCGGGTCAGTACCAAAAGCTACGTCAAGTACTGAGTGAGATGGAAGAGAAAGAAATAATCCGCAAATCGACAAGTGAATACGCATCTCCGTTGGTGCTAGTCTGGAAAAAAAAATGGAGACCTTCACATCTGTACTGACTTCCGCTGGTTGAACAGGAGGACCCTGAAAGACGCTCACCCGCTTCCTCATCAGGCAGACTGCTTGGAGGCAACTGCCTGTTCAGTACGATGGATTTGACTTCAGGCTTCTACAACATGCCGCTCCACGAGGATGACAGGAAGTACTCTGCCTTCACCACTCCAATGGGCCTGTACGAGTACAATCGTCTGCCACAGGGTCTCTGCAACAGCCCTGGAAGCTTCATGCGCATGATGACCAGCATTTTCGGAGATCAAAATTACATGTCGCTGTTGTGCAACTTGGATGACTTGTTGGTGTTCGCACCCGACGAAAAGACTGCCTTGATGCGGCTACAGATGGTGTTTGACAGACTGCGAGGTCATAACCTAAAGTTAGCACCCAAAAAGTGCTTCTTCCTCCGGAGGTCTGTCAAGTTTCTTGGGCACATAATCGATGAAAATGGTGTTTCAACGGACCCCAGTAAGGTTGAGAGCATCACAAACATGAAAAGCTCTGATCTCATGGAGCCTGATGGTGTGACCCCGTCTCAGAAGCGAATAAGATCATTTTTGGGGATGATTAATTACTATCAACACTTTGTGCCTCGCTACTCTGCCACTGCCAAGCCGCTTTATGATCTGTTGAAGGGTGTGAAGAAGAGGAAAGGTAAACAGAACAAGAACAAAGTGTCAAGCAGGAAATTGAGTGCTTCTGACTGGACACCTGATCAGGATCAAGCTTTTGAAAACCTAAAGGCTTTGCTGGTAAACAGCGTCACCCTCGCTCATCCTGACTTCACACGTCCCTTCTTGCTGTCGACTGATGCATCTCTAGATGGCATAGGTGCTGTTTTATCTCAGGTCCAGGAAGGTGACACACGAGCTAGACCTATTGCTTTTGCCAGCAAGTCATTATCTCAGTCCCAGAAAAACTACCCAGCACACCGCCTTGAGTTTCTGGCTTTAAAATGGTCAGTCTGTGACAAGTTTAGTCACTGGCTGAAGGGTCACAAATTCACGGTTTGGACGGACAACAACCCGTTGACTCACATCCTGACCAAGCCGAAGCTGGACTGTTGTGAGCAACGCTGGGTAGCCAAGTTGGCGAGTTATGACTTTGATATTAAGTGTGTCCCTGGTCGGCTGAACATTGTAGCTGACGCCCTAAGCCGTGTGCCATTTGTCAAGGAAAATGTCGGCCACAGACTGCTTGCTGAAACTTATGCGAGTCTTCTTGCTGAGGTCAAGGATGTGTCAAGTGTCTCTGTTCAAGATGCCTTTCGTTCGTCCAGTGCTCATGAGAAACCCTCTCATGTGAGTGACATTGTACAGTCTACATGTGGTCCACTTCATATGTGTGCTCATTCTGTAGCAAGGGAGGAGGGGGCTGCTGTGTTTCAGTCGCACATTGAGTGGGATGCTGGTCCTAGAGCCCGTGCTGCGGAAGTTTTGCAGTTCCTGCCTCAGTTTGTTCCCCCCGGACAAGACGCCCTGCCCGCTTACTCTGAGAAAGACCTCCTTGACAAACAGCTGGAGGATGGAACTCTCTCTCGCGTTCTGTCATATGTTGAAAGACGTCGGAGACCTTCTAGAAGAGAGCGGTTTAGGGAGTCTGTAGCTGTCACAAGATACCTGAAGCACTGGGAAAAACTGACTGTGAGTAATGGTGTCCTGCACAGGGTTTCAAGAGACAAGAAAACAAAAGCAAAGCGTCTCCAGTATGTTGTCCCTGACTTACTCTTGACTGAGGTTTTACGTGGAGTTCACGATGGGGCTGGTCATCAAGCTCAGTCCAGGAGCCTCAGCTTGACTAGACAGAGGTTTTTCTGGTTGAACCTTGACAGGGATGTGAGAGACTACGTTCGACATTGTCAAAGATGCATCGTCAGCAAGACTGTTGAGCCTGAGGGGCGAGCTCCTCTCGAGTCCATAACATCGAGCAGGCCGCTTGAGCTGGTATGTATTGACTTTTGGTCAGCAGAAGACTCCAAGAACAAGTCTGTCGATGTATTGGTGATAACAGACCATTTCACACGAATGGCTCAAGCATTTCCATGTAAAGATCAGACAGCTAAGCAGGTAGCGAGAGTTCTCTGGGACCGCTATTTCTGTGTCTTTGGTTTCCCTGAAAGGATTCATAGCGACCAAGGTGCAAACTTTGAAAGCCACTTGATAAGTGAGCTAATGAGGGTCTCAGGCGTCAGGAAGTCGCACACAACTCCTTATCACCCTATGGGAAACGGAAGTGTTGAACGCTTTAATCGGACCCTAGGGGGCATGATTCGTGCACTATCTCCTGAAGAAAAGACCAACTGGCCACGTCGCTTGCAGACTCTGACCTTCATGTACAACTGCACAGCCCATGAGACGACAGGCTTCCCTCCCTTTTACCTCATGTTTGGCCGTGTCCCTCGCTTACCTGTTGATGTCCTCTTCCGTTCTGTCCTTCATGACACTGCTGTCACAGGCTATGATAAGTATGTGGCATGTCTCACAAATGATCTGAAAGAGGCGATGGATATTGCCCAGGACCATGCTGTGAAAGAGCAGGGAAGACATGCTCGGCTGTACAACAGGAGAGTAAAAGGATCTGACATTAACATTGGTGACAGAGTTCTTTTGGCCAACAGGAAGGAGAGAGGTAAGAAGAAGCTTGCTGATCGGTGGGAATCAACAATCTACACCGTAGTGAACATAAATGCTGAGACACATACGTACAAGATCTGTGATACAGTCACTGGAATAGAGAAGGTGATCCATAGGAACCTGTTGATGCCAGCCAACTTCCTTCCTATTGAGGACTCAAGTGAACTGTCTGATCTAGCTTCGTCCACATCGCTTACGAGCTTTTCTGTCCAGGAGACTGACATTGCAGGAGAGGCAGGGGACGCCATGTTTGAGGGAGCGAGTGAGCCTCATAGTGTGGATAGTGAAAGCCTTGAAGATGGGAGTGGCAGAAACTCACCTGTGACTGTGACAGCCAGACGGGTCCCTATGACTTATTCTGAGCCTGTGGATTCTGAGATGAGAACCATCGAGTGGATAACCCAACTTTCAGAGCCCAGTTTATCGCAGGTGGACTCTACTGACTTGACATGTGTGACCTCTGACCCACAGAGTACTTCAGTCTCTCTTGTGTGTCATCAGACAAACCAGCCTGCGACTCCTGGTTCTAGCTGTACAGCTGCTGTGGACACTTCCACACATGTAGGGCAGTCTGACGATGCTGATGCTATGACACAGACTGACGAGACTAACACTTTGTACGCTGTTAATAGGATCTCACAAGCACACAGTGTTCATTCTATTGCACAGACACAGGTCAGGTCCCGATTTGGTCGAATAGTTAAACCTGTTAACAGGCTGATACAAACCATGTCTAGACAAGATGTCGTTTGGGATAGGTTCGACGTTATGGCTGTTTGCAAATCTGTGTTTCAGAAGTTTGCTGACTAGACCTAGACCTTAAGTGTCTTTTATGTTTTTGGTGTTTTGATGTTTTAGTGTAATATTCTCCTCCTTCCTCCGTCTTTGTTATTAGCGTTCTTGTGAACCTGCACTGCACTGTTTTTTTTAGGGTCTTGCGGGGTGTAGAAGGCACCCTGTTTCCAGTTGTTGGGTTGAGAGATAAGCGCTGCTCTCATGCCACTTCATCCTTATGGGATGCATTTGATGTTGGTTTTCTTGGTAATGAGTCTGATCCTATTTGTGATGTCTAGTTCGAGTGTATTTGCAGTGCATTGTGTGCGGTTGGTGCCTCATTTCGCTAAAATTCAGTGGGGGTGGGTGTAACGGAGTTAAAATGCACTTTATTTTTGAGTACAGTTTGCAATTAATATTTGAGATTTTATTTATAATTTATTTCTGTTAAGTATTTGTGAATTTTATCTTAATGAGTTATGTGTATTTACTGTTAACAAATTTACGTTTTTCTTTGTGAATTACCTTTTTTGCACTTTGCGGCTTCTGTACCTCCTGAGTTTCCGTAGCTCCTTCCGTCTGTCCCTCACAGTGCCGTTTTGCATTGCTGAGGGTAAGTTGAGTGTAAAAAACGTTGCTGCGTCATCACCTTATTTACTGAGGAAAATAAGTGATTTAAGTTGTATGTTCGGTTTACTCTGTAAACTGGAAGTGATATGATGTTAATCCATCATTTTGTTCAGGTTTTGAAATGTCTTATATCACTTTAGAGACTGTTTAAATGTAGCGGTTTTGGCGCGAATTGTAGGATACAGTATACAGTTCCTGTCACATGATTAACGTATGATGACGTAGCGCCGCAGACGTTCTCAGTCGTAATTGTTATTATTTTGTATGTGTAGGAGCAGAGGTGCATAAAACGAATGTCCAGAAGACAACTTTAATGTGTTTTGTCTTCTGCAGGTATGTTTTTCATTGTATTTTCATACTTTGTGATTCGTTATAAAGCCGCATGCTGTTGTTTATTTTGTCCACTAGGTGTCGCTGTTTTACCATTTTGTATGCTGTTTATCCTGGTTTTTACTAAGATGTATTGTTAATATACATTTTAAAACGAATGTTTTCAGTCATTTGTAGCAGCTCTTGGATATAAATACATGTAGTCAAATACATATGTTCATTGTAATGTAATATGTAATGTAAATGAGCTGTGAGCTCAGACAGTGCCGTTTTGCATTGCTGAGGGAGCAGAGGTGCATAAAACGAATGTCCAGAAGACAACTTTAATGTGTTTTGTCTTCTGCAGGAGCGAATAAAAGCTGAAGAACAGTCAATGTGTTGCTTCCTTCACTGCCCCGACCACATCTGTTACATGTACATCACAATGATGCATTACCTTTATAAACAGAAAACATTAAGCATCTTGTTTTAAACTGAAAGCATAATAAAGAAATGTGAAACCATCTGGTATTGTTGTCATTGGTTTATTATGGATCAAATACATATGTTTGCACAAACATTTGAAATGTTAATTTAGACCACCTAAATGCTGTGCCTGTTTTTAATGCAACTGATACTGTGATAGCAGTGTAGTGAGGAAGTGGGTACAGATGAGGCCTCCTCATAACTTGGATACGTAGAATCTCTATGTGGCTCTCCCTGGCTCTGCTCCTTTTCTTTGTCCTCCTTTTCCATGTATGAGAAAAAATGACATTGTGTGAAACCACAGCATTACATGGACTTAATAGACAGAATATTATTATTGAAATATTCAGATTATGTTGGCATTAAAAGAAAATGAATACAAACATTGTCATTGTGATAAACATACAGGCTCTCACTCTGTTTACGTCATAAGCAAAATGTAAAGGCTTGGAGTTACACAAACGTGTAAGATCATTTCATATTCTAGTTGTCTGCATTGATTACAACCCCTATATCATAATTCCCAGCCATGATGACATCCAGTCTTTGTTTTTACTCTACTGTGAATGCAGCATGCTCTTACTAAAATCAGACGTAAATGTTCTCCTTTGATAGTTCATTTGTTGATGTATTTATAGAAAGCAGTATCAGTGCAAACGGGATTATGTGACACACGTGTTAGCAACGTAAAGGGGGAGCCTGAGTTTATTGACTACGGTAGTTTTGTAGTCAATAACAGATTTGTTTGGCCCAGTTCAAAGTAGGCTATAGATTGCTTTTGAGTATTAACACATTTCTTGACTATCCTGTGACTCAATAAATAACAAGTCATTATTCGTCACTACAACCAAGTTGTTTTCACATCATTTTGAATAAGTTGTGTGTCTTCATTTGTTTACCCACCTGTGGCAGCCTCTGATGCCTCAGCTGCTTCGTCTGTTGCTGCATCTCCATCCCTCCACTCTTCTTCTTGCCCCCCCTCCCTTTCTCCCTCACACACGGGTCCCAGAGCTTCTTCCATTTCGTTCCCTTTGTAAAAAAATCACATTGAGTCACCGCTAGTAAACCAGAAAGACCGCTAGCCAGCTACGGTTGTGCTAACTGCTATTATGCTAGCTAGCTTGGTACATAGTATAGTCGATTGGTGGAAATAAAGTAACAAACTTTAGTTTGATAAAGTTTGAAACTACTAAAGTTTGAACTTACCAGGCATTTCAACCTCTTCAGTGACTTTCCATCATTCCTTCTCCTTCTTTGTTCGATCTCCGTACAATAAAACATCGAGTTGTGCAGCTCCAGATGTCCACAGACTGCATTATTACTGTCTCCTCCATTGCTGACATCATCCTTGTCATCGTCTTCTGATGATTGTCAGAATTATTATTATTATTATTAGAGCATATTATATCATCTATTCCATGCAATCTTATGATGACTTTATTACTCAATAATCTTCATTAATTTATGCAGTAATTACTTACTGCACAAATAACAATGAAAATACACCACTACAAATGTATTCAAAGTCTTCAAAGTTTGTGAGTATTATCAGAAAACTGTAACGTTACCAAAACTTGAAAAAGTCAAAGCACAACAGTGTTTTATATAAACAGTATATAGCCTATTTCTTAATATTACTGCATGTGGCATTTTACACCTACAATCTTTAAAGTGGAGCAGTTTTAACTACTTTAATCATTATTTCACTTTATTTTATTTCATTTAATGTTTTGCATTGTACTGAGCAACACAAACTGGGTATTGATAAAAATGTAGCAACACCTGAATAACATTAGCTCTCTCTTTCTCCCTCTCTCATGTCATGTTACTTACTCGCCCTGTATCTGTCTGAGGAACTTCCTCCAGCTCATCTCTCTGTCCCTCATCATCACAGCTGACTCTACCATGCTGATGCTGCACGACTCTCTGGCTCGCCTCAACACTTTCTTCTTCACTCACTTCTTCAATGCTGCTAATATTAACGTCAACTTGTGCCATAGTGCTGCTGCCGGCTGTGCTGCTGAACATTTCAGTTAGTTAGCGACATTTAGCGGCTTCACTCTCTAAATGTCGCTTTTTTTTCCCCCCTCGCCTTCTCAGCCCCACTCTTTGCTTTGCGTTTTTACAGATGTTATCCTTATTTTTTGTGCTTCACTACTAATACACAAATACATAATAAAGTATTTCAATTCATTTATTGATTGCTACTGATTAACGAGTGTGTTTTAAGTTAAGAACACACCATGACAACGTGTTTTAACTGGGTTGAGAACTTGTCAAACCATCTGTGATCATTTTTTATGTAAGTATAATGTCTGACTTCCCTTTTATTGGTATATTTGACTTGCTGTTCCTTTATGCATTGACCTACTGTATATTCAGAGACCAGTTGCACTATGTTGATTTGAACACTAGATGGCACATCAGACTAAATATTCAATTGTATCTTGTTGTTGAAATACAGAAAATAAAATTGCAGGGAAATTCCCTCTGATTCTTTACTCCCTCTGATTTTTTACCACTTTTTCAAGTTTGAGAAAATCACACTTTAAACTCTTGATATGCTGCGGAGACAGAGAACCCTCCTAACAGTCACACTGTGTTTGACAGGCAGCTAAGGTCAGAGGTCGTTCTTTCCTACATACACTAAAATCTGGAATGAGATCCCACAATATATCAGGAAAACAACCTCAGTGATGCATAGCCGGCGTCTGATGAATGGACAAACCTGTAATCTCTGATTGAACTAATATAATGTTAACTTCAGTCATCCCCCCTCTGATTGTGTGAGTACAGCTGTTTAGCCTGATGTTGGTTGTGTCCAAGCGGCAACCTCCGTTCCAAAAAAATGAAGCCAATGCGGAAGTACAAAAAACTGCAGTTCATCGAGTGTCCGCTTGAGGCTGGCTCCAGAAGCACCGGAAGTTCCATAAGCCCCCAGCCAAAAAAGGCCGTTTTCACTACAAAAATTAACCCGTTTACAGCCTGGTACAAAAAACGAAATACATCTGATAAGTTAGTGGCATCATGTGCTCCCACTGTGGGGGGGGTGAATTTTTTTCGAACTCCTCTGATTTTATGTTATTAAGGAAAACGGTCATGCCCATATAAGGGTTGTGGAGATTTGATTGACAGCTGCAGCGCGCTGAGCTGTCTCAGGTCAGAAGCAGTTCAGAGCAGGAGACTAGCAGCACTAGCTTGGTCCGTCGGTCTTTTTTTCTTCGTGTGGAGTGTTTGTCTAGCAACAAATATGGCTTGCTGTGCGATTAATTGGATTAACAGACCATCCAAGACTGTGATGCTTCAGTATTTTTCTGTAAGTGATATAGTAGTTTTATATTAACTGCATACTTGTGTCGGTATCATAGACTGTAAATATTACGGTGTCTATTTTTGCGGTCCTAGCTTGTTTAATGTTAGCTTGGTGATATACATAGACTGTAAATATGAATGATATAGTGATATTGTTAAATGTACTGCATACTCATCGGGAGGTGTCGGTATCTATGTAGACTGGCCTTCGTGTAGCCCATTATTTACGGTCAATGGTTTAACTTTAGCTGATCAAGAGACACAGATGCTAATAGCAACATAGCTAGCTATCCAGGACTGATAAACTGGAGGGTTAAACTAAGTCCGAAATGTTAGAATTTGAATTGTTTAGATGTTGAAAAGAAAAAGTTTGTGTGATGTTATAAACTAAAGGCCCAACACGATGGTTCACCATAGACTGTAATGCTCACAGAGAGTTGGGACCGGTTATTATATTAGCTTAAATTTCCCTCGGGATCAATAAAGTATCTATCTATCTTTAAATCATTTAAGTAGTTTATTTCATGTTAAGATGAAGAACTATACGAAATAAATATCTGAACTCTTCCTTACACTAAATCTGTGGCTGTATGTGGAATATCATTCTGCAAGTGAGTGAGAGAGCTGAAAGTAGATTGATTACAATAAGGTTGATCTTAGAATAGAAAGAATCATTTCCATGTTGATTACCTTAATACCTTTGTTGTCTGGGTAGTACACGGTTGAATTTATAAATGCACTCTTACACACAGATGAAAACAGAAAATGCACACAAATGGATTTAATGGATAACTGCTATTTTCTGTCTTTTTTTGTCATCCTGGAGACCCTGCACTAAAAGTCTCTCCTGGATCCAGTCACATGCTCAAGCTTCTTCAGTCTTTTCATCAGTGGAGGTTCTGCTGAGAGAAGATGGCCAGCAGATAAGATGGCCGTACATCAAGGAGCTCCACAAGCTTCAGGAGAAGGAGGGTTTGCATCTTGACAACAATTGTGGTGTAAGAAGCTGTTCAAATAAAAATATTTCTCCATCAAACAACTTGCAGTCATACCCTTTTCTTCACATGTTTAAACCCTTTGTCTAGTTTAGATGGGAGAAAGCAGATATGATGTGATATTGATCTGAGAAGACATTTTGAACTGTGTTTTTATTCACAAGTTATTGATTGTATTTACTCTGTATGTATCTTGATTTAAGAATGGGGCTGTGTCTAAGGGCATATTCTTGCAATGACTCTGTTCCATCCCATTTTCAGAAATGAACTGCATTAGTATTTGGTAAAAAGTTGTGTCAAAGTAAAAACTTCCTTCCCTTAGCTATTGAGTTGAGCATTAATGCACATTTTAGTCATTTCAAATCTAAAATGTATACTCAGAAGTAGAAACAAAGGAGTGCATTTAAATATTTATTTAATCTGAAAAACCACATTCAAAAAAGCCTGTTTTTACACCAGAAGTTAACATGTTTACGGCTTGGTACAAAAAACCATTTGATGAAGGATAATTGTTATTCACAATAAGGGGCTCGGTGTAACGGTTTGTCAGGAGGCTTAAAACCCGCCTCAGCTCCAGCTTTCAGCCTGTCGTTAGGTTGACTGAAAGTTATGGTGAGAGCACTTCCAACATGGAGACCGCCATCGATGCAGGAACAAGTGGGTTACATCTCTCAGGCCATCCGGGGGAGACCTGCCTCGCAGTGAGTTGTTGAAGAAGGGAAGCAGGCCTTTCAACCGAAGTTCACCCCAGCCGAACCAACAAATGCAGATGTTGTTGAGACCTAGGTTTCTTCTTCTGTCTCTGCAGCTCTCTGGGCACATGGACGGACATAGCTGTCACCAATAATCCACACTGTCTATAGAAGAAAAACAAAAATGTTCAATGAATGCTTCAGATAAGGCAACATGTACAGTTCACTACACGTGACAGCTCAGGGTGTGTTTTGTTATTAGCCACATCTGCAGGGATAATATTGAACAAGGTAGGCATAACTCATAATAATAGATGTCAGTCTTGAGATACATTTCTAATACCTACAGTTTTTGGTGTTTGCAGCTGACCCTTCGTCATCACTGGCCACAGACTCCATGACTTCAGGGCTCTATAGAAAATAAATATCTTATGATAAATATAAAACATTTCTTTTTCAAGTGTCATGTTCACCCACATAGCTATCAGTAAATATAAGTCACAGACATTCCTCTGTTAGTCAGAACAGTAACAACCATGAACTGTATGCATTGTAATATTGATTTCTTCTGGATGTCTCTCATTTATTTACAGTCTATGGTCTAATAGTAGTTTAACAACAACAACAAAGCTCTTTTATCGTTTTAAAACGGACTTCTTATCCTTTAATATGTAATTACACCCAAGCAATGATTTGTAACACAATACGAGAATTTATTTGTAAAGATCAGCCTCAAAGTGGTTCTTAAATTGTATGTTTTTACACACAAAAATATTGAGTAAATTTCAAAGCTTTGAAATCAAGTTAAACAAACCATGAATAATGAGTAGATTTACTTAATATTTTCAATCGTGTACGCATGAATTGATTTAGTAAAATTACAAAAAAAAAATTGTAAATCTAATTGAAATACTCGTATATAAACCGTATAGAAAATATGAGCAGAAAGCTCTGAAGAAAATGAGTAGATAGAAGTGAAACCATTATGAGGATATAACTAAATACTTCCCTGTTATTTACTGAAACAAATAAATTGTATTCATTTAAAAAATGTCTTTGCGTACTTGTTTTTTTTTAACTTAAAATACTACATTCAATAAGAGCATATTACTTAAAGATGTCAAACTTAAACCTAACAAATATTAAGCATGACCAAGATCTCAATAAACATGAATGTTTTATTTGAATACATTCGAACAGCAAGTCATTTTTATACAAGTGTGTGAAACACACAATACAGTAGTCAGCCAAGTGGTATGTATCACCAAGAAATTTTAACAGTTTACTTTTTAACAAAAGATATCTCTCTCTCTAGGAATGCTATCCACAATGTTTTCAGACTTACAACAATCTGAACTTTTAAGTTGCAAAAACAAAAACTTTGTCCTTATCAATCATTTACACTCAAGAACACCTAAGTTAGCATTCTACATTTACACACAAGGACACTGTCTGCAGGCAACGTGAATACATAGATTTTTTTTACTCATAACTACTTTGAATGACATGTACTAGTACTTAGGTAATGGGCTAAGGATAAGGAACTGGTCCGTTATGTGTTGTAAATATGTGTTCAAACCAAAACACATTGAAAAATAAAGCCCGGTTTCAAAAATCCCGGTGTTACTCTTTAAGTGACTTTACAATCAAAATTTGTGGTATAAGGAAAAATCAAATCATCCCCACTATTAAGTTTCGCATATACGACTTCATATTGATCAACTCTTTTCTCATTTGTGATGGATATGCTTTTTTTTAGAAATTTAAAATGAAAACTAAAGCTAAAAATTAAACTTTGAAATGCATTAAGGTTAGAAACTTAAAATGCATGAAGTACATTCTCCTCTAGAAGTACATTTAAATCATTTTTTTATTAAACTGCCTGTAAACTTAAAATCAGATGTGTCATGCCTAATAGAAAATAAAAAAATAGAGGAAATCCTTCTTAAAGCAAGTTGTAAATGCAGACTCAATATACATTGAAATCAGATGAAAACTGTGAGCCTGACCACACCTGGTGATGGTCTGACTAAATGGAGCAATAGATTGCTTAAGTTTCTCTCCTGAACCACACTACTAACAAGAGTCCATTATCACATTCCACATATGGTTCAATTGGGTATGAGTCACACTCACCTGAACAGCTGCCCCCAAGCAACTACATGACCATGTTTCTCAGTCTTTGCACCTTTACTGAAAGGTTTCCTGCATCTACCTCCAAAAGCATCTTTTGAAATACCTCAAAAAATGTATTTCAGAGTTTTGGGGTATTTCAGATCCAAGGCATAAGTCAGTCCTAGCAGGTAGCAGCAGGCTCTGCTGAGATCTCCAAGATGGTTGAGCACAGCGGAACCCTCGATGACGATCCCGACATCGACTTGTCCACTTTCATTCCGGACCAGGTACACAGCCATCACCTCTGCTGCCAGCTCTTCTTCCACATCGACAGCTGAATCAGCAGTCTGCAGATATTGTAAAGACAACTGATTATAACAGGCAGGCAGGAAGAGAACAAATAAAAATAAAAATCAATTACCAAAACAACTAAATTAATTGTATAGCAAGTTTTAACTTAAAGATAGCATCATGATTTTTTGCCAGATGATTAATTTTACAATATTTTATTTGTACTTTAATTTTTTTAGAAATGTTTGAATAAATATAAAAATGTTGCAACATCCAACTAATTATGCATACATTTGCATCTCTTTAAAAAAAAACACACATCTAGATTTTGGATAAAGCCAGAGTTAAAATCTTTATTTCATTTTTACAACATATTAATGTCCAAAGTTTTTACAGAGCAGATTTTGGATAGAGCCTTGTTTTATTTTATAAATCAAAAAATACTATGTAGGGATATTAAAAAGGAATTTTCTGTATGTTTCAAAAACAAAATGTTTCATAAATGAGAAGGACATGTACAAATCCTTCTGTAATAACCTTCAGAATAATGTTAACAATGATTATGGAAAGTTTAATTGATGTAAGTGCTTTAGAAATCGAGATATTTAGTTCAGAGTAAGTAAAAAATTTGAGGGCTGTCCCCTTATCAGTGCACATTCTAGCCTGGAGAAATATTAATGACAAGCTAGGAAGGGGAAAGCAGTAGCTAAACAGAGGAGTAAACTACAATACCTGGAGTAGCGTATTCATTTCTGTGCGATGTCTCTCTCCAGCAGCACCTTTCTTGGCTTGGAAGATGGAAAGCAGTTTAGGGGAATAACGGTCCAACATCGACATGAATTTGGCCTCAAGATTTACAGTGGTGATTCGCTGAAACTCTGCGTTGACCTTTGGAACAAAAAAAATTAAAAAAAGTCAAAAAAAGAGATTTGATTTTCTAACTTAGATTTGGGCAACACAATCAAAAAGAGCTTGAGCATTTTCTGCCCAAGATGGCTTTGTGTTGAAGAAATGCCACTAACTCACCTGTGACACGTCAAACAAGGCAGGCCATCTCTCCTTGATATCCTTGATGCTCAACTGAAGACTGACCACATCATGTCTTCTATGCACAAATGTGTTGGACATCAACTCCCGGACGGTTGTGCTGCTGTCTCTCTTCTTTAATTCAGAAAGAATTTGTATGCGCAGTTGCTCTTGGTTTTCACTGCTTTCTCCTGAAGGATAGTTCGGGAGATAAATCACTTCTCCTTTCCGTGCTTTTTTGACATTTTTGGCTGGTTTCCTTTCACCAGGACGCTTGTTTTTGAGGGAGTTGCATGTAACTTCAGGGAACCCAAGATTTCTGAGCTTCGACCTGTAATTTCCCATATTGTATTTTAGGCTATACATCCATCCGATCCATCCATTTCGACTTCCAGTTTCTGTTAGACATGGATGTTTTTTGACTAAGGCTTCTGCGACCTCTCCAACCTGAAGGCCTGTGGGATAGGCTGTGTGACCATATATGTAATCAGCCAGTCCTTCCATGATTTCAGACCTGACACGGGTGTTGTTGAGGACAGTGCCATCTTTCACAAAGTCTTCATTGCCATGTCTCAGCACTGCCTCTGTTGCAACTGAAAACACTGGAATGACAATTTCATTTGGCCAGGATGCCCTTTGAGGGCTTAATATGATAGTGTCTTGTGATGAAGATGTGCCATCCGACTGGTAATCTGCAGAGCTAGACGACAACCATGATGAATTCAAACTGGAGGTGTCGCCACAATTCTCACCACTGGTCACATTTTCAGTCTCAGTTGCTACAAGTGAAAGCACTATTGACGGAATTATTAGTACTTTGATTGTCCCCTTGTGTTGAACTTGGTTAGTAGAATGAAGTGTAAAGTAATCACCAAAGTCTTCATCAAAGTAATGCAGAGTGAATTCCTCATGGAGTTCAAATGTGTCCTTTACAGTCTTATGTAAATGATCCACTGTGTCTGGCATCCCTGAGGGCAGTGTGAGCTTCTCACTACGGTGATCTATAACCACCTTCAAAACAACAGGGTCCATCTGTATGAAAATAAATCACAACTGAAAATCAGATCAGGAGTAAGACACTTAGGTGAAAAAGACAACCACCTAATACTGGACAATAATGTGTCTTTTCAAATTCTACAATTCTACAATTCACTTAGCAGACGCTTTTATCCAAAGCGACGTACATCAGAGAGTAAGAACAACACAAGCAAGGATCAAGGAAAAATAAAGGAACAATGTCAGTAAGGACGAACGATCAGCTTTGAGTCCGATTGGACACACAGGTGCTGAAAGGCATTGCCCAGAGGCAAGACACAACATGAACTGCCGTTCTGAGACTCTAATCAGTATATAAACCATCTTATACGTCGTCGTTTTCAAACAAAAAACAAAAACCATCATCATTACCATCATTACATCAATACTATCCAGATCATCATTCTTTAAGCTAAGTTAGTAGGTATTCCTGAAAGAGCTGGGTCTTTAGCTTTTTCTTAAAGGTACAGAGGGACTCTGCAGATCGAATGGAGTTTGGAAGTTCATTCCACCACCGGGGGGCGACAGAGGAGAAGAGTCTAGTCCTCGTCTTTGGACCCTGTTGTGAAGGTTGGATCAAACGCCTTTCATTGGCAGAGCGTAGTGGACGGGAGGGAGTGTAGACCTGAAATAGAGAGTCAAAGTAAGGAGGAGCCGTTTTTGTTGCTGTTTTGTAGGCGAGCAGCAGAGTTTTAAATTTAATGCGAGCAGTGACTGGGAGCCAGTGTAAGGAGATGAACAGCGGAGTGACATGAGCTCTTTTTGGAAGGTTGAAGACCAGTCGTGCTGCTGCGTTCTGTATCATCTGCAGAGGTTTGGTTGTGCATGTAGGAAGACCTGCCAGTAGAGAGTTGCAATAGTCTATGCGTGATAGCACAAGAGCCTGTACCACAAGTTGTGTAGCATGTTCTGACAGGTAAGGTCTGCTCTTCCTGATGTTGTACAGGGCAAAACGACATGATCGGGCAATAGAGGCTACTTGAACCTTGAAGGTTAGCTGGTCATCAATCATGACACCCAGGTTCCGTGCAGACTTTGTGGGCATGAGTTTAGTTGTTCCAAGTTGGATATTGATCTGTGGCTGCATAGAGGGACTGGCTGGGATGACGAGGAGCTCAGTCTTTGAAAGGTTGAGTTGAAGGTGCTGTTCATTCATCCATTTAGAGATATCGGTGAGGCATGACGAGACTCTAGCTGAGACTGTGACATCGTCTGGTGGAAATGACAAGAAGAGCTGGGTATCGTCAGCATAGCAGTGGTATGAAAAGCCATGAGAGCGGATTATCGAACCAAGTGAGCTTGTGTATATGGAGAAGAGGAGGGGACCAAGCACTGACCCTTGAGGTACCCCTGTGGATAAGCTGTGGGCTTTGGACACTTCTCCCTTCCACAACACTCTAAAGGATCGCCCAGAGAGGTAGGACTCAAACCAGCAAAGGGCGGATCCTGAGATGCCAAGCTCAGAGAGCGTGGAAAGGAGGATTTGATGGTTGACTGTGTCAAAGGCAGCAGACAGATCTAGGAGTAGTAGAACTGATGACTGACCTGCCGCCCTGGCCGCCTTTAGCGATTCTGTTACTGAGAGTAGTGCAGTTTCAGTAGAGTGGCCCCGCTTAAAGCCTGACTGATTTGGATCAAACAGATTGTTTTTAGACAGAAACTCCGAGACTTGCTTGAAGACTGTGCGCTCAAGTACTTTTGACAGAAAGGGCAGAAGAGAAACCGGTCTGTAGTTTTCAACCTGGGCTGGGTTCAGTGTGGGTTTTTTGAGCAGAGGGGTGACCCGAGCTTGCTTGAATGCTGTGGGGAACACACCCATTGACATAGAGGAGTTGATGATATGCTGAAGTGCATCAATAAGCGGAGAGGAGATGGTCTGCAAGAGGCTTGATGGTATCGGGTCCAAAGGACAGGTAGTCGGCCGAGAGTCTAGCACAAGCTTAGAGACTTCTTCCTCAGTCAGAGAGGAGAATGAGTCGAATGAGGCACTTTGGGTCGGTGCTTTTGGGCTGAGTTGGTCAGGCTCAGAAAACTGGTTACTGATGGTTGCAACCTTTCAGTAAAGTACAAGGCAAACATGTCGGGTGTCAACAGATCGGAGGGTGGAGGAGGAGGAGGTTGAAGCAGTGAGTTAAAAGCAGAAAACATTTTTCTTGTATCTGTGGCATTGCATATCTTGTTCTGATAATATGTTGTCTTGGCCGTTTTTAGGCTGGAGGAGAATGAGACAAGTCTTTGCTTATAGTCATTGAGGTCAATGGATTGTTTTGATTTTCGCCATTTTCTCTCTGCTGCCCTCAGCCCTGCTCTTTGCTCTCTTATGACTTCAGTGAGCCAGGGACTAGGCTGGTTTTTTCGAGCGGGCTTGGACACCAGAGGGCAGAGTTTGTTCAGAGATGAGGCTAGAGTGGAGCAGAGTGTGTCTGTAGCCTCCTCTGGAGAGAGTGCAGTAAATACCTCGTGGGCAGGCATGGCAGCCAAGACCTCGTTGGACAGCTGGACTGGCTTGAGCGAACGCATATTTTGGTGGTATGACACCATTTGAGGTTGTGCCAGAGGAAGTTCGGGTAAGGATATTGTGAATTGAATAAAGAAGTGGTCTGATAAGTGTAGAGGGGTGACAGTCAGGTTTGCTGTCGAGCAGTTCCGGGTCAGAATTAAATCAAGGGTGTTGCCAGCTTTATGGGTAGGAGGAGTTGGGACCAGTGTGAGGTCGAAAGAGGACAACAAAGCAAGTGACCATGCATTTGCCATGCATTTGCCTCCCACACAATATGCTGCCAAGGGGTATGTATCACTAAGTTGCTGTATCTGCAGCAGGGTCACTTTCCCAGAGTGCTCCAAAACAAATCCCCTAAAATGTTCATAATACCAGCTGTTAAGACACTTAACAATGAAATTGAGATCACTGCCTACAATCGCAATCTGTGGAATCTCCACAAAATCAGGTAGACCTCCAGTACATCCATAAGGCAAAATCATCCCCACTGCATATTTTGTTCCATGATATGACACTGCGTTTGTCAAATCCACTGTGGTTTGTGTTGGATATGATTTTTTGAAGCTCTCCTGTATATCTGCATGCAGCAATGCCAATGAAATACTGGTTACTTTACTGACACACAATGCAGGTTTCAAAGCATCAGCATGTAGATGATATGCCATCATCATTTGGTGCCTTGAGGCAAGAGACAGTAATACATTTCTGAAGCTTTGTGTGTATTTGACAACTCTCTTGAAAAAACTATGCTTTGCCTCAAAGCGCATAGTCCAGACACAAACCAAAGGACCAAAGCATTTTATCATGGCAGGATAATGCTCCAGGAAATGGTGCTTTGGAATTAACTTTTGCTCAGGAAAAACTTCCAACAGTCTATGGCGATGTTCGGATATTAGTGTATCTAGGTAGCTAATACTTTCCTCTGTATGAACAGGGGATACCACAAGTTCAGTAATGTCTTTTAATGTCATGAGAACTTGCCAAGCTGGCTCATTGAATGGTATCTTCACACCAATTATGAACGGTAATAATCTCAGTAAGGTCCAATTCTCATGTGCATTCCCACCAATAGATTTGCGAGATGAAAGATTTTGTGGGATGGGTTGGGGGTGATCAGTTTTATCTGTCCAAGTATATGGAAACTGAGTTATTGACTCATTCAGTTGTAACAGGGTGAAATACTGTTTTTTTATAAACAAGTTAAGACATAATGCCAACTCCAAAGGAATTATTCCTTCAAAGAGATCGTGGAGCACGTCTGGTGGGTACCCGGTAACAAAATGGAAATGCTTCAATTTTTCTGTTAAGGTACAAACTCTCTTAACACCATAACAATGTAACAAATCAGGGTTTTCCTTTACAGTCTGAACATGTAAAGCATAATTCTCCTTTGTCCTTGGTTGGAAAACCCCTGAATGCACCTCCTTTTGCTGATAGTCTGAATGGTCCCCAATACAAAATCTACATATGTGATGCCCGGTAAAGCTCTCTACAAGGCCACTCAATGAATGAGCACCAAGATTGTCAGCTGAAACCAAAAAACTGTTCCTCTGATATTTTTACCAATGGTAGGGAAAAAAATGCCTTCTTCCTCTAATGTGATGAGATCGTTCAAGAGAGGCTCCAAAACAGTTCCATAGCCAAATTTCTTAACATCATTCGCTTTACAAAGGAGTGCCAAATTAATTGATGTTAATTATGATCTCAACTCTGATGGCACATCTGCAAGTACCCAATACACCGCTGTCACTTTATGTTTTTTCCGTGAGGTTCCAAGCGGATTACAGACTTCAAAATCATCCACGTAAAGTATAAGTGAAATCCTTAGCTCTCCATCAGCATTAAACTCATTTAACTTGAAATATTTGCCATCATGAAAGGATGAAAACTGTGATGGAGTGCCTGAATGTCTTGTCAGTATCCTACTTGCAATGTCTTTGTCATTTAATAATAGCTTTAAGGTTTGTAGAATAGGTACATATCGAAAGGTGCAGTTGTCTGATGGATCCAATATATATTCAACTGGCTCAATAACATGAAAGTTTTCTATGAAATACTTTCCCCTCTTGAATTTAGAAAAAAACGGACCATCTGGAGCTAGAGCTTTACTGAGAGGGTTGCAGACAGACAATTTTTCGACTAAATCACTGATAACCCTTTCATCAACCGTGCAGTTATTTTGTGTTAAAACGTCTTTCACTACATTTGAAATATACTGAGATGATGATGTGCTGATAAACTGAAGCTGTTCGACCAAGTCATCTATACATTTACCTGAGACATTATAAATGCTTTCTAACTTCAGCAAGAGAGAACCGATTACTTTCAGAAACACGCTTGTATCGCCTTCAAAATCCAAATCTACAGAAGTATCCAACTCCACATCATTAACTGATTCCAGTAATGCAAATTGGCTGCCATGCTGTTGAACACTGGTAGAAATAGGAAGTTTTACAATAACGTCAGCTTTTAAGTCATTACATGAGTAGGATTGGTGCTTTCGGCTTTTGTGTGTAGCATAAGTCCCATATATGTTAGTTTTGAAATCACAACCATCAAACACACACTCTATTGTTTCTAAACTTTTCAGATGAGAGTTAATGTGTTGAAAAAAATCCTTGGTATTTGAAAAATATGAGTCACAAATTTTACATTTGAAAGCTTTCACATCTTTCTGATTTTCAGTTTCCTCTGATTTGTGAGCTCTATACAAGTGTGTACGTAAACCACCCCAAGTTTTAAAAGAACATGGACAGTCCAAATGGATGCAGGGCAGAAAATGTCCACGACCTAAAAGTCCGTGTTTCAGTCGATAGTGTTTGAGAAGTCCCCCCGTTGATGATGCCACAGATGTACAAAGTTTACACTGCCATCCCATGAGCCTTTACCTCGCAGAAGGATAAAAACTGAGAAGCCCCAGTGGCTAGTGTCCTGTAAAGCTCTGTCCTTCCAACGCCGACCTGGGTTCGACTATGGCCTGCTGTCCTTTGCTGTCCGCCCCTCTCTCTCTCACATGCCTTCCTGTCTCGTATCTCACTGTCTGTGTCACAGAAAGTTGATAGACTATAGTCAATATCCCTACAACACATTTGGAAAATAATGTCCTACTGGTAGTTTTTAACATCCCTTATGCCTTTTTATTATTATTTACAAAGAGCTACTTACCTCCCGTGTTTTCTTTATCAGTTGTTTTCGTATCTGAAATGCACATTTTTTTAATATTTAGCATGCATGACATAACTCTTGAACTTGGGATATGAACATTTTATAACAACACACAAGTCGTGAATTGCATGCTTTTATATTCCAATTAATGAACACTGTTCCTGGAGGCCCATCTGCCCTCCCTTCTGCCTGAGCAATGCATGCTTTACTACTAGGAGTGAGATTATAGATCAGCACGACCAGGAATTCAAGACAGAGCCTGACCTGACGTTCAGGACAAAGAGAGAGAGACAAACACACAGACAATATGTTGACTGTCCTCTGCCATTTTCTAGACGTTTTTAATAATATTGTTTTACTTAATGAATCGATTTGATTGTCTTCTGGACAATTTAGATTAGTTTTTCACCTCCCATTCATGTCAATAAAGCATATTTAATGTAATTTAATGTGTTTTGGAGACATGCGTTTATTCATTTATCATTAAAATTAAAAAATATAATACATAATCCCATGAGACCCTGCGAGGAGCGACGTCATCTCTTTTGTTATTTTTTTGATTGAGAGCCCCCTTGCGGCAGATTTTACATACTGTACGTTTAAAAAAAATAGTCTGCTCTGTGTTTATCAGCGCGGCAGAGACACACATGCCCGCGCGCACACACGGGAGGTCACGGTGGTGCAGTGAAATAACCTGTAGATAACCAGAGTTGACGTGAACTAGTTAGTAGTTACTTTAAGTGCAATATACAAAAAATACACTCTCGCAAATAAAAAGCCAACTTTATCAATACACCCGTTCAATTTACATTTAGGTGAACATATTTTAATCCTCTCTTAGAGCAGAAATGAATGAATGCGTGTGTGACTCACAAGCTAAGCATACTAGCTCAACAGCTAACCAAGAGCTAAAATAAGCTAAACAGAAAACTGTGCGTGTATGTGCTATGCGCGCACCCCTCCCCCCGCCTCCGTCGCATACAGCTCTGTGGTCCAAAATCTAAATTCTGTTTTTAAACGGTTTAACTTTTACACGGTCGTTTCCGTCGTATAACCGAATATACATTCGTGTAGGTCTAATAAGGCTATATCTAACGTACGTTTAGTTGTACAGAAGACAATAAATAGTTCATGTCAACTAGCTGAAGTTTGCTTACAAGTCAAATTAGGTGTTATGACATGTCGACATGATAGTAATGCTGGTCGGTTGATTTCATGCTCAGGTGTTGCTTCTGTAACTGAGGTGTATGTAAAACTATTATTGTGTTGAAAGTTACTCACTTAAATATTTTCTCCAGGTCCTGTCGGTAAATATTTTGTCCTGGTCCTGTCGGTAGAATCCTGTCGGTCAGAAAGACCTGCGCCGTGCCCGCCACAGTCTAGTATCAGCCGTTACGGTTTGAAGTACCGAAAGATGTCGTCACTTCCGCCGGCTTACTTTTTTTTTTTAAGTAGATTAGTCAAATTACAAATAATATTAAGTTAAATTGTGTAATAATTGTAGTTCTTTAAACTGATTGCTATTCATAATTTATTCTCAAAAATATCGATGAAACATAGAGTAATTATTATAAAATATTTAAACAATGTAATCTGTCAGTCAAGTCATACTTTTTTTTAACACTAGGACCGCCAACATTCTAGACCCCCCTCCAAGCGCCCCAGCCGTCTATCAGACGGCATATGTAATTTCATAGTTTGTACACAAATAAAGCATTTTTTTGATGACGTTATGAGAAATAATTATAAATATAACTTACTTAAACCAGGCAGGATTGTAACCTTTTAAATGTCTCATGTCAATTTACGATATTTTTCGGCTTTTTAGAGCGCCGTTTTTTACTGCTGCTCCACGTCTCCCGTTGCTAAAACACATTCTTCAAAAATGGAAAATGCATAACTTTTAGTCTATAATATTGTTTGCTATCTTAGGCTATGTATTTTAATAAAAAACACTGCAAAAAGAGAGATAAACACCGAGATAAACGCCACCGCCGCCGCCGCAGCCCCCCCCCCCCCCCACACACACACACACACACGCACACACGCACGCACTCACACACACGCGAACGATTGAATGAACAGGTTGTCGCCACAAGGCTCTGGCAAACAACAAAAACAAGGCTATATATTGGCACAACAAACTATATACAACAATAAGTGCAGAACTCCATAACAGGCGAACAAACAAACAAAGGCACGATCAGCACCTCGGACAGCGGCGCGGCTCCTGAGGCACACACCTCGGGCAAAAGTGCTCAACCTATAGGTGCACGTACCACACACGGGGCGCTTGCATCCCTTGCAGGAGACAACGGTCATATTTTTTTGCAGCGCGTGTTTGTCTGACACTGCCTCCTTTCTAACTTATGGAAGAAAAAAAAAGAGACGCGCGAGGGAAATGTATCATTTTCAGCTGCCGTCTGAATGACGGCGGGCGGCGGTTATAGGTATAAATGCGCAGAAATCTTGTGTGTTTTATTTTAGTAACACATAAGCTTCAGAAAACATACAAGACACATATTTAGGAAAAGTCATAGCATGAGAGGCTTGTAGGTTTTATTTTAACAGAGTTATTTGTATTATAAAAACCCAATCCGTTCGTCAGACGGTCTTGGCGGTTCTAGTGTTAATTAAATAAACTTACTTTATATATTTACATTTCAAACAAAGATTTCTGTTTCATTTTTACTCATGAATTTTGATATAGTTAACTCAAATACTCATCATAATGATGTTCAGTCATCTTTTTCAAGCAATAATACCTTTATATTACGTTCATTACTGTACATTTACTAATAGTCCGGGAGCCAGGTCCCTCCCTCAGGATGTTTTTTGCTACCTTTTTTTCACTATGACTTTTAGTTAGCCCATACCTTGGGCCATCACAAGTGGATAACGACCACTCCCAACTCGGGGCCGTTTGGTCATGGGGGGCCAAAAACCCCCTTTTTGAAAAATGCTTTATTCAAGATAATGTAAAGTCACAAATGATCTTGTTAAAATGTCATCAATAGCCATACAAATATGATATGTGGCACAGAGTATCCTGACATATAGGGGAAAGTAGCAGAATAAGATTCTGGTACTTTCTGCCATTACATTTGAAGTTATCATCACTAACACTCACAAAAAGACAATAAAAGTAGCTTCTGCGGCACAAACTCTTATGGAATATGAATGAGTTTTAAGCACTTCATTGTTAATATCACTGTCTTATTTTTATTTAAAAAACTACCCTAATTTATAAGCTTCAATTTGAACCCAAGATGACCTTGTTACTCTGTATATTTCACTTTCTGTGGACCTCAATACTTCACTATACCTCAGCGCAGAGGGAACAGAATTCTCAGTCCCCAGCCTTCCAGATGGGGGTTAGCATGGAACTGCACTTTATAGTTTTTATCATATGTTCTGTTTCTGGTGCTTTCTAATGAGAGGACCATGACAAGTGAACACCACAGTACAAATACACATGCTTTAGAAAATATAAATAATGTTTTAAATGAACCGATGCATACAGGGAGTGAACAGTAAGCTGTCGGTACGCTGTACCTTTAAGAGGCTGAACAAACTGATCAGTACTCTGTGGGTGCATCCGAATTGCAAAGTGCCTACACAATCTGTCAGTAGGCAGTAGACAGTACCTACTATCCGTGCTGTATACTGTTAGTATCTACTATTCAGTAGACAGCACAGTAGGCAGATATTTGTGCCTACTTCATTTGATTCATTCAGGATGGAAGTGGTCATTTGTCGTCATTTGCGTTACCTGAACCGGCCGCCTCCATCCTCGTTTTTTTTTTTTTTTTTAGCTTTATTCAAGAAGAGTAATGCACATATACAGTCAGTAAACAAAAACAAAATCACAATGTAAATCAAGTAAAAAACAGATTAAATAATAAAATAACACACAGTACATTCAGGAAAGAAAGTAATATACAGAATATAAAGTAAGATAAACCAATAAAGACACAGATATAAATCTGTAAATCATTCTTTAAACAGAGGGAGAAAGGTTTTATAATCATGCACACATTTGTTACATTTTTTGTTCTTAATTAAAAGGAGAGATTTTAGAAGAGGACTTTAACTCTAGATTAAGAATTGATTAAATTAATCCATGCTCGTTTATTTTGATTTGGAGGCGCAGGTGAAGTGACGTTTTACGTTTAATTTCGCACAGCATTGTGGGTGGTAAAATACAATTCATTTCCTGAAAGCATGCATCCGATCCATACTGCATAAAACCAGGAAGTTAGTATCCATGCCGCCTAATCTACATGTTTGTTCAAGTGTGTACATTTCAAAAATTGAAAATGGTATTGATAAAAACTTTGCTTAATTGTAATTAATAACTATCTGTGAACATCCTGTCCACATTTGGTGACATTCTGATTTCGATCTCCAGAGATACATGTGATAAGGCAGGAGCTAATTTTCACTATTTTCATTTTTTGGTAAGATGTATAAAACATCCCAAAAAAGTAATTTTGCAGTAAAATATTTTTATACAACCATCCGTTTCATAAACTAGACATGTTCAAGTTATGAAAAAATATGTTTGTGCTTTGTTCTACCTTGGGTAGGGGTATCTCAAAAACTAAAGCCTTTTTTGGGGGTTTGTTCCTCTACTAATTATTTTCATAATTGAGCCTGTAAAGTGCGAGCTGAATTTGAGCTCCAAATGACAAACAATACACATAAAAACATTTTCACTAACTTCAAATGTTTGCCTTTCAAATTGTCCTTCTTTATACATGTTGGCATTACTGTTACACATTTTTTTCCTTTCACTATGCCAAGGATGAATATAAACAAGTGTCAGTTTGAAGGTGGTTAAATGATGGATACTTGATCACAGTGCAGTCATTCCAATATGTAAACTACTTGTGAGCATTTGTTTGGACAATCAATCTGTACAAAGAAACTATTATTAAAGTGATATGAAATGACTTTGTGTAAAACTGAATCATAAGATACTTTGGGGAATTGTAATTTGGGATTTGACTTCCCCACATGACCAGCTGCCGTGGTAGTGAAGAAGCATTATATAAAAAAGACATACGAGGATTGGCTGTCAGCAAAACCATGCCAAAATATTGTCCCCTCTAGACCTGTCTAAAAAAATGATCCAATGATTTGACTGGGACAGTTTCAGTAGCACTGAGTACTGATCAGTTTGTTCAGCCTCTTAAAGGTACAGTGTACCGACAGCTTACTGTTCACTCCCTGTATGCATCGGTTCATTTAAAACATTATTTATATTTTCTAAAGCATGTGTATTTGTACTGTGGTGTTCACTTGTCATGGTCCTCTCATTAGAAAGCACCAGAAACAGAACATAATGATAAAAACTATAAAGTGCAGTTCCATGCTAACCCCCATCTGGAAGGCTGGGGACTGAGAATTCTGTTCCCTCTGCGCTGAGGTATAGTGAAGTATTGAGGTCCACAGAAAGTGAAATATACAGAGTATCAAGGTCATCTTGGGTTCAAATTGAAGCTTATAAATTAGGGTAGTTTTTTAAATAAAAATAAGACAGTGATATTAACAATGAAGTGCTTAAAACTCATTCATATTCCATAAGAGTTTGTGCCGCAGAAGCTACTTTTATTGTCTTTTTGTGAGTGTTAGTGATGATAACTTCAAATGTAATGGCAGAAAGTACCAGAATCTTATTCTGCTACTTTCCCTTATATGTCAGGATACTCTGTGCCACATATCATATTTGTATGGCTATTGATGACATTTTAACAAGATTATTTGTGACTTGACATTATCTTGAATAAAGCATTTTTCAAAAAAGGGGTTTTTGGCCCCCCATGACCAAACGGCCCCGAGTTGGGAGTGGTCGTTATCCACTTGTGATGGCCCAAGGTATGGGCTAACTAAAAGTCATAGTGAAAAAAAGGTAGCAAAAAACATCCTGAGGGAGGGACCTGGCTCCCGGACTATAAGCCTTTGAAATATTTTTTAGAGTGTATCTATCTATCTATCTATCTATCTATCTATCTATCTATCTATCTATCTATCTATCTATCTATCTATCTATCTATCTATCTATCTCTCTCTCTCTCACTATCTCTCTCTCTCTCTCTCTCTCTCTGAGATGGCGGAGTGTGTGTGGAGCTGAGAGCGGATTGTTTGGAAGCGTGAGTGAGTTTATTTGCAAAACTTGACTTAAGTTTGTTGTTTTGTTTGTTAATGTTGTGTGTTCAGTTGTGTTTTCTTATAGTGTAAGTTAGAAGTCTGTAGGTTACGTGTAAGAGTGTTTGTGGTGTGTGAGGTGTGTGTGTGTGTGTGGCGTGTGTGCTAACTTGGCACCATGCCAGCAGGTGAGCCTGCAGCCGATTTTGAACGCCTGTCTCGCCGACATGGCATCAAGTTGGTGCCTGAGGTGCAGTGCAGTGTGGAGGAAGCCGGGCTGGCTGTGGGGAAAGTGGTGGGGTATGAGGCTGTGAAGTCGGCCTCAAGAATGAACGGGGCAATTGTCATGTTCTTGGATGCAACGGCCAAAGTCAGTGAGGTGGTTGAGAAAGGTGTTGTCATCCAAGATACTTTTACTTCTGTTCTCCCCCTCGTTAACCCGTCCACTAGAATTGTTATTTCTAATGCCCCCCCGTTTATTAAAAATGAGATGCTCGTTAAAGAGTTGTCTCGGTATGGGCAGATTGTATCACAAATTAAAATGGTGTCACTTGGGTGTAAATCACCCAAATTGAAACATGTAGTGTGTCACCGCAGACAGGTTCACATGGTCCTAAAAGATGCTACCCGTGATCTGAACCTGTCTTTTTCTTTTCGTGTAGATGGGTTTAATTATATGGTGTTTGTTTCATCTGACACTATGAAGTGTTTTGGCTGCGGAGGGGAGGGACACCAGATCCGTTCTTGCCCGGAAAAGAACGGAGGGCAGCGGCCAGCTGCCGCCGGCCCCTCCCATGCCTCCGGTGGGGTGCCTCCGCAAGCTACACGGTCCGGAACGGCTGGTGGTGGGGAACCGCCACAGCCTGCCAGGCCCGAGGCTGGTGCTGGCGGGGATCCTCCGCCGCCTGCCCGGCCCGAGGCTGCTGCGGATGGGGATCCTCCGCGGACTGCCCGGCCCGGGGCTGCTGCGGATGGGGATCCTCCGCGGCCTGCCCGGCCCGGGGCTGCTGCGGACGGGGATCCTCCGCGGCCTGCCCGGCCCGAGGCTGCTGCGGACGGGGATCCTCCGCAGCCTGCCCGGCCCGAGGCTGCTGCGGATGGGGATCCTCCGCAGCCTGCCCGGCCCGAGGCTGGTGCTGACGGGGACCTTCCGCGGCCTGGCGATAGCGGGGCTATGCCGGCTGCACCGGAGATTTCACTCCTGGACGTTAGAGTCCCGGGGGAAGCCTCCTCCTCATGTGAGGTGACAGTGATTGCTACATGTAGTTCTCAGAGTGAGAGTGCACAAGCAACAAATGATAATAATGAAGCAAGTGAAAACACTGAAATGAATGAAAAATGTGAAGAAATGATGAAAACAGATGAGTCTATTTGTGAGTTTTTAGATGAAGACATGTTGAGTGATGATGATGAATTAAAAATACCACAGAAAAGAAAAGGCAAAGGGTCTGGAAATCTCAACTCAAAAGTGTCAAAAAACCTCAGAGGAGTTAAAAGCAGCCAGGAGGGGGACAGTGATGTCCTCCTCTCACAGGAGGAGTCGCACAGTTTTTACTCTCCTGTTGAAATAAAAAGGTTTTTAGAACACACTAAAGGACAGAGACTCGTCACAGTCGAGGATCATTTCTCCGATTTAAAAATGTTTTTAAAATCCGCTAAATCCCTCACCAGAAGAACAGGCAACTCAGAGGATGTGCTGTCAGACCAGGAGATATACAGACTGAGGAAGTACATTGTGAAAGTGAGAGCTCAAATCATCTCCAATGATGAAGAGTTTTAAAATCTGCTCCACTTTTATTCTGACCTGTTTTAGCACACTCTCTTTTTTATCCATGTGTGATTTTAATCTCAGCAGTTTAAACCTGAACGGAGCCAGGGCTGATTTTAAAAGGGCTGCTCTTTTTAAACTCATGGAGATAAAGAGGATAGATGTTATGTTTTTACAGGAGACCCACAGCACAGCAGATAACGAATGTGAATGGAGGCAGGCTTTTAATGGGGAGCTCATTTTAAGTCACAAGTCCAGTCTGAGCGGAGGGGTGGGGATTTTATTTTCTAGGAGTTTTTTACCCATTTCTTTTGATTTAGAGGAGATCATTCCAGGTGTTTTAATCAAAGTGAAAGCAACTTTTGAAAAAGTGAAGCTTGTGTTTTTAAATGTCTATGCACCAACCAATGGGTTGGACAGGATGGCATTTTTAAACATTTTAAATGATACTGTTAAAAATTGTAATGATGATGATTTTATGTTTTTAGGAGGTGATTTTAACTGCATGGAAACACCTCTTTTAGACAGGAATCATTTAGAGCCCCACCCTGCTTCCTCCAGCAGGATCACACAGATCATTCAAACACACCAGCTGTGTGACGTGTGGAGGCTTTTTAACAGTAATCATAGACAGTACACCTGGAGTCATTCAAAAGACAACGTTTTATCTTTAGCCAGACTGGACCGCCTCTATTGTTTTAATCATCATTTAAATATTTTTAAAAGATGTCACATTCAGCCTGTGGGTTTTAGCGATCACTCTTTAGTTTCCTGTTCTGTTTTTATTAAAAACATTCGTTTAAAGAGCGCCTATTGGCATTTTAACACGGCTCTTTTAAACAACCAGGTTTTTAAAACTGCTTTTAAGTTTTTTTGGGAGAGCCACAGAGAGAGCAGGCCTGCCTTTCCCAGCATTCAGCAGTGGTGGGATTTTGGGAAAACCCAAATTAAACAATTATGCCAGCAGTTTACTCGCAATGTCACTCGAGAACTAACCCGGTCTTTAAGAAATCTGGAGTTTGAGGCGGAAGAACTGCAGTCTTTAGCAGAGTCCTCGGGAAATGGAGGGCATTTAGACTCCCTCAAACACAAAAAGGCAGCCATAGCCAACCTGTTAGGCGTATCAGCACAGGGGGCTCTGGTCAGGTCGAGGTTAATGAACATTTCACAGATGGACGCCCCATCTCAATTTTTCTTTGGGCTGGAGCAGAAAAATGGACAAAGGAAGATCATTCATAGCTTACGTACGGGTAGTGGCTCCGATATCTCTGACTCGTCGGAGATTAGGAAGTTTGCTGCCGGTTTCTATAGAGACCTCTTTAAGAGTGAATGGCCAAATAATCCAGATGTGCACAGCAGCTTCCTAGCGGGTCTCCCTCAGGTCAGTAAGGAGGCAAACTCGGAGCTGGAGGCAGAGTTAACTCTGGAAGAACTGTACACAGCAATGATGAGTTTGCAGAGCGGCAGAGCTCCGGGGATGGACGGCCTTCCTGTAGACTTCTATAAGTCTTTCTGGTCCATCATAGGACCAGACCTGCTCATGGTATTAACCCATTTAATCCCAAATTTTTCCCAGACATGAAAATACTCAAATCATATGTCATTAGTAGCCCTTTGAAATAAACTATCATTATTTTTATTAATTGTTATGGAAAAATAGGTGAAAAAGTGTGTTTTATGATCAGTCACAATAGTGACCGGTGGGATAATGTGTATACTAAATTTACATATTTCTCCTTTGCAGTCATTCAGATTATTTCATAATTAGTTTTCAAACACAAAGAGATCTCTCTCTCTCTCTATCTACATATATACAGTATATAATATAATATATATATACAGTACATATATATATATATTATATTATATATACAGTATATATACAGCATATAAATACTGTATATAATAGTAATAATATTATTAAATATATTATTATATAATAATAATATATATATTATAATATACAGTATATGTATAGCATACTGTATGTATATATATCATATTGTATGTATGTATATATTGTACACATATATATATATATGAATATCTGTATATATATACATATACAGTATATATTGAATATACACGTCTTTAAATATACACATACATGTACAATGCAGTACATATATATGCGTGTGAGTGTGCAAACCAGGTGAGGTGAATAGCATTGATCTTGACATCCCCAATTAGTGACCGTTACATGACTGGGTCGGAGCATCTCCAGCCAAGGCCCATTGATGGGCATGGAAGCTAAGTCTGGTCTGTGTGATCTGTTTCAACGTAAGATTGTTGGATGAATGCTGGTTCTAATGTACATTTTTCAGAACACACTGTGCATCACTGTTTGTTGAGTCATTGGCCGTGTAGCTGCAGGCCGATCAGGGGGACCATGCCACCAATGGGCGTTGGAACATTGGATCTAAACGACGGACCAATGAAAGAAGTGGCCTGGGGGAACTCGACAAAGAGTTTAAGGTGTTGACTTGGCCTTCAAATTCCCGAGATCTCATTCCAATGGAACATCTATGGGATGTGCCAGACAACCAACTCTGATCTATGGAAGTCCCATCAACCTGGTTACAGGTTACAGGAATAGGTCTCTGATGCTGTTGTCTTGGTGCCAGATACTACAGCACAACCTCAGAGGACAAGTGTCTTGAGAGGCCCAGCACCACCTAATTGCTCCATTTGTTGATGCATTTTGGTTGTGTGACTTTGTCAAAGGCACTTCGCTCACCATAGGCTGTATATAAACATGGACGAAGTCTGACTGACATCACCCATTGTTTACGAAACTGCTTTTTTGCAAGCCCATCCATGGCAGTTGCCATATTGGAAATTTTGACTTGATCAAACATTCAGTCAGCTAAACACAGGGCAAAGAGGTGGAGCCGAGGAAGGCCTTAAGCCTCCAGACATACAGCGACAACGCAGACACTTGCTGTTAGATCGGTCGAACCCCTAACTATGCATAACTCGTATCCTTCATAATATATCAAAACAGGTGAGTTATAAAAAATGAAACCCTTCATTTTTAACACCTTGAGGTTGCTCATCTTCTCTCTCTTGACAGAGGTCACGCTGAATGTCTCTCCCATGTTTTTTTGCCACTGTGACAATGTTATTGTCTGTCCAAAGGACCAGCAACACTTCTGCTCAGGTCAGAACCTTAGACGTTCCCCCGAATGACTTCATGAAGTACTTCTATGGCTTGCATGGGACATCAAACAGAGCTCCCACATCCTATTTTTATCATTCATCAAATAGTGCAAGCGAAGTCAAGAGGTTGTAATAGAAGAAGTCATACCTTGAGGCACCTGAGCTTGCTCGGCAAGACCAAAACACATTGGGTCCCTGACCCAACCCAGTCACAGGGAGGAGAGTATGGGAACCAAAATATGGCTTCATGTGATGCATGTAACCACCATTTGCAAGGCTGCAAGGCTTATTATACAAACAGATTGGTTTGTCTTTTATAAATTGCTTAGATTAAATTTGGGGATGGGGTAGTGGTGGGGGGAGGTTATCATCACTGATAAACTTGTTTGTTTCATTATCTCTTTTCATTTGTTCAACACATGTATACATGCAACAGGCCGGCTGAATGGCCTCTTTCCCCGAATTATCTGTATCTGACCCATCTCTATCACAGTGTCTGAAGAAAGAACCTCCCTAATTTGGACAGATACCTACAATGTTGAATGTATTGTCTGGATGGTTCACAAGTTTCAACAGAGAATTATATTCTTAGTTCAATATAAAGAGAGAACAGAGTAGAAAGTTATGTAGACCAAGAACTCTTATATTCATAATTTTGTGTATATCTAAAAGTTCTGTTTTATCCCACCGGTCACTATTGTTGCCATCAACATGTTCACTCATCATGTGACTACACTAAACAAAGATAAATGTCTATGAATACATATATCAATACTAGACAAGTTAAATATAATGTGTACCAAAAATCTTTTTATTATCTTAATATTAACATACTTTTTTAACATATTTTGTCTGAGCTTTGATACAGCCATTCTTCTCCGAAGGTGCAACAAGAACGTAAACAACTCTGGTCATGTGAAAATTCACACTAAACATGTGAAACTGCACATGTGTCATTGAGAGCTTTTGTTTTGTCAGTTTTTCATTGAAATGCATTGATAAATCATTTCATAACATTTTTAGGACACTTTTACTGACAATATTATTTTCGGTCACTATTGTGACCGATGGGATTAAATGGGTTAACAGACAGTCTTCAGGAGGGAAGACTCCCTCTGAGCTGCAGGAGGGCTGTCATCACCCTGCTGCCTAAGAAGGGAGACCTGCAGGAAATAAAGAACTGGAGACCGGTGTCTCTGCTGTGCACGGATTATAAAATCCTGTCCAAAGCTCTGGCCCTCAGACTGAGAGAGGTGATGGCGTCCATCATCCACCCTGACCAGACCTACTGTGTGCCTGGCAGGCTCATAAGTGATAATATCACTTTAATTCGAGATGTTCTGGCGGTTTCCAGTGAATTGGGCGTAGAGACTGGTCTTATTTCCATAGACCAGGAAAAGGCTTTTGACCGGGTTGAACACCAGTACCTGTGGCAGACTTTAGCCGGGTTTGGCTTCAACCCTGGGTTCATAGCCAAGATCAGGGTTCTCTACAGTGACATTGCGAGTATTCTGAAGATTAATGGCGGGCTGAGTGCACCTTTTAATATTGAGAGGGGTGTGAGGCAGGGCTGCTCTCTCTCTGGCATGTTGTACTCTGTAGCCATCGAGCCTCTGCTCCACCAACTGAGAAACAAACTGACAGGTGTGAATTTCCCCAGGTGCCCTGTGTCTTTTAAAATATCTGTGTATGCCGATGATCTCATCGTGCTTCTTAACACTCAAAAAGATATCGATGTTTTAAATGACACTATTAACATGTTTGGTTTTATCTCCTCTGCAAAGGTGAATTGGGGAAAGAGCGAGGCTGTGATGGTGGGGGAGAGGCTGGGGGGTCGGCTCAGTCTGCCAGCTGAGCTCACCTGGAAGAGAGGAGGCCTCAGGTACCTGGGGGTCTTCCTGGGGGATGAGACCAGTATAAAGAAAAACTGGGATGGGGTCCTAGAAAAAGTAAAAGGCAGATTAAATAAGTGGAGATGGTTACTTCCTAAAATGTCCTACAGAGGACGGACCCTCATCGCCAACAATCTGGTCTCATCCTCCCTGTGGCACAGACTGGCCTGCATAGATCCTCCGGCCTCTCTCCTAGCTCAGGTACAACGGATTTTAGTTGATTTTATTTGGGACAGGATGCACTGGATCCCACAGAGTGTCCTTTTTCTCCCCAAAGAGGAGGGCGGTCAGGGCCTGGTCCACTTGGCCAGCAGGGGGGCTGCTTTCCGCCTTCAGTTCATTCAGAGGCTTTTAACTGGACCAAAGGACACTCTGTGGAGAGCTCTAGCCTGCTGCATCCTGAACCGTTTTAATAACCTGGGTATGGATTTTAATTTGTTTTTAATGGACAGCACCCATTTTAACAGGTCATCTCTGCCTAGTTTTTATAAAAGTGTTTTTAATGTCTGGAACCTGGTGAGAAAGAAGAGACAGGACCATGCAGACTCCCTACACTGGCTGCTGCAGGAACCGGTCCTTCACGGGACAATCCTGGACTGTCCCAGCTGGGCAGGCCCCTATCTGTCCTCTTTGTTTCAGACTGCAGGGGTCACTACTCTGGGCCAGGTGGTGGAGCTGGCTGGACCCCAGCTGCAGAACGCTGAGGGACTGGCCGTAAAACTGGGAATGAGGTCCAGCAGAGTCATCAAAAAGCTCCTGGACTACTGGAAGGAGAAACTGAGTGGTCGGGAGCTCGAGATGTTGGACTCTTTCTCCTCTGGTCAGACTGCAGCCGACACACAGGACGCCTTCCCCTCCATCCAGCTCACTGTTGACCTGAAAACATTCACAGGTATCCTTCTGGACCCCTGTCCTCAGGCCTCTCTGCAGGACGCCTCAGGAAAAGCTTTTTATCGTTTGATGGTAATTACACTGAACAGACACAAACTGAGCGGACGAACTGACACCCCATGGAGGAGTCACCTTGGCCTAGGAGGGTCAGGGCCAGCCTGGAGGTCTCTCTACAAACCTCCACTGACAAAAAGACACGGAGATTTACAGTGGAGGATCCTCCATGGGGCCGTGGCAGTGAACTCTTTTATCTCTGTTGTGAACACTGATGTTGGAGACACATGCCCATTTTGCACACAGAGAGAGACTGTTTTTCATTGTTTCACTGAATGTCACCGACTGTCTGCACTGTTTCTGTTTTTACAAAGTGTTTTTACTGCTTTTACTGAGCTTTTTACCAGAGAGGTTTTTATCTGTGGTTTTAAATACACTCGCCAGAAGAAGGAGAAGAGCCAGCTTTTAAACTTTGTGTTGGGCCAGGCAAAGATGGCGGTGTATGTGAGCCGGAGGAGGAAGGTGGAGGGGGGTCCAACCCATTCCCCTGTCATTGTGTGTATGGGACTCATCAGGTCCAGGATTCTCCTGGATTTTAATCTTTTTAAAGTTTCAGGGGATCTGAACACTTTTAGGACTTTGTGGTGTTTCCAAAGTGTTTTATGTGATGTGGCAGATGATGACCTGGTGTTTGGGAAAGTGCTGACAATATGATGTATATATTTATTTATTTATTTATTAAACAGAAAAGAATAGTTTTCTAAAATAAATAATTGAAATGTCAATATAAGTATGTACATTGTGTGAGAGCGGCAAATAAAATTGTGGTTTAAAAATCAAAAAAATCTCTATCTATCTATCTATCTATCTATCTATCTATCTATCTATCTCTCACTATCTATCTATCTATCTATCTATCTATCTATCTATCTATCTATCTATCTATCTATCTATCTATCTATCTATCTATCTATCTATCTATCTATCTATCTCTCACTATCTATCTATCTCTCTCTCACTATCTATCTATCTATCTATCTATCTATCTATCTATCTATCTATCTATCTATCTATCTATCTATCTATCTCTCACTATCTATCTATCTATCTATCTATCTATCTATCTATCTATCTATCTATCTATCTATCTATCTATCTATCTATCTATCTATCTCTCTCTATCTATCTATCTCTCTCTATCTATCTATCTATCTATCTATCTATCTATCTATCTATCTATCTATCTATCTATCTATCTATCTATCTATCTATCTATCTATCTATCTATCTATCTATCTATCTATCTATCTATCTATCTATCTCCATACTGGCTTTATGTTTGTGATGTTTTGAGCTTATCAAAAATATATACAATTTTGATACTCTCCCTGTTAAATATCTTACCTGCAAGAGTGTCAGGTTTCAATCTGGATTTCTCCCGGACTGGTTCTGGACTCTTGTTTTTCTTTAGCTGATGACCACTGACTCAATTTTTCACAATAGTACACACTAAATTGCCATCTTATCTTGTAGTTCAACACAATTAAAATAGTAAAATCTCTTGCAGAATATAATGTTTCCGTGTCTTTTCCTTTTCTACCAATACATACAGTACCTCTGTAAATTAAGTGATGTGCTATCTCTTTCATTTATCAAAAAATAAAATAGAAAAACTGACGGCCATATTAACCTACCGCTTATGTGATATTTTAAATTAAATTGTTTAAACCGGCTCATATACAGTGAGAAATATAGTTATGGCAGTTTGTAAGTTTTGTAATTAACAGTAATATTCATCATGTAGCCTATCATTATGCTGACCACAACCCTTTGATATCAAGCCTGCTTCTATAATGTTGAGGCCATGTCAGCCCAAACATTATGTGTATGTTATATACTAAAGCCAGTGACAGGTATATGAATATATGAATGAATGAATCTTTTATGTTTTGTGTCTGGCCTAAATGGTCCATCCCTTATGGGATTATTCATAAACATTTAAAGAAAATACCATCACACTGACATAAAATAAAACAAATACAGAAATAATCAAAAGTTTCATTTAATTTAATTTCATGATGGTCCTAACTGAAGGTTCTCCTTTGGCTCCCAGGAGTTTTTCCACTTTGCCCCGCTGTAAGACAGACAGAAAGACAACCAAAAGTGTTAGTGTCACATTGTTTATGTTCAGTGTTATTACAATGTGACATGGAGTCTTCAGGAATGCATACATTCTTGTTTGTTCTCAGAATCCTTGGTATAATGATGGTATAAATCTAAAAACATAATCAACTGTATGAGAAATAATTATTAAGCATCTTATTTTTGAAGATGGCACTAAGAACACAACAAAAATATAAACAGTATATGAAACCATGCTGCTATTAAAATTTTACTCACAATACACTACACTGCCAAAACATTATCTGACTGCTATTTGACTTGCTTGACAATCTGACTTTGCAGTCAATGTTCAAACAAGCGTTGAAATACAAAAAACATTTATATTTATCTAAACCTGTATCTCCAGCCCAATCATCTACAGTAGTGTAAACTTCAGATGACATACACACCATCCAGAGCAAGGACGCCACTGGACCAACACCTCGGCACGGCTCTAAGCAAAGACAGACATTTTGCAAAATGAGTCAAACTTTATGTCAACAAATGGCAATCCAAGTAGACTATAAAATATGCTGGACTGTAAGTACTGCTTAAAGTCCAAGTGAAATCAAATACTAAAGTGGTAGTAGTAGTAGAAGCGTAGAACCAATCATAAGAAGCATTATAAAACTGACATCATTACAACATTGACAATTTACATGAATACATAAACCCTATGTAAATAATGTGTTCAGACATTGATATCACATCATTGTTATGATCTGTGTGTTCATTTATATAGTTTGTGAAGTCTTGTAAGACTAAATGAAATCCTCTTTTCAACATTGCATAATAACAAAGATGTATTGCTACTGGATAGTGATATGGTACAACAGGTGTTTTTTAATTATTCTGTCATTTCATATACCTCCCTGGTTCTTTCCCTCAGTATTTTTTTGTAGGGGAACATGCTCGACCCTTGATGGATGGGACATTCTGAAATTAAAAGATGAATGATCAAAATAAATGCTAAATGTAGACAACTGAAAAATACTTTTTCCATTGTTAAAAAGTATGCATGGCAAATAAATGGCAAGGGAATCTCTTAACACACAATACTGTGTGGTTGGTTTGCATCTTTTTAAGTCAGTCTTTCAACAGTACACATGCTGTTGCTGTGATTATTTGTTCTGTAGAGTCTTGCAACTAATAGGACCCTAACTGAAGCAATATTTGTTTAAATCTATGATATTGACAATACTGGCAATATTCCATATTACTGCCAGCCACAAAACATACTACATACCCCAAAATGCACTTCAAAGTCCTGTACTAATAACATTGCAAAACAACTGCATGCCCCCAATGAGACAATCATGGCAATTATTAGCTTGCCAGCTTAACACTAGGAGCGCCAAGACGGTGAAATTTACCTTTGCCATTTTTGAAATGTCTGTAACTTTCTTTAAATAAAATATGTGTATCCCCTGGCCCATGGCTTTCCCTAAATATGTGTTGATTGGTGTTTTGAGTTGTTACAAGTTTGTAGAATAAATGACAAAAAAGTTAGAAGCATTTATACCCATTAGCGCCAGAAGCGGTCAAATGTATCACAACCATAATAGGGACTGTTTTTTTCTTTAATTTTCGCGCCTTTTGTTTTCATCTACCGTTGCCTAGCAACACGCCTTTGTTACATTATTTTCATGCGCGAGCGTACATTTTCCGAGGGAAAAGAACGGAGAAGAAGACAACTGAATAGCAGATAAGAGATAATAGAGATTAGCGGAGGAGAAATAACAAGTTTGAAGAGGAGAGAAGAGGAGAAGAGAAGAGAAGAGAAGAGAAGAGAATAAGAACAGAATAGGCTAGTAGATATAACGTTAGCTAACTTAGCTATATCAAAGGATAAGAGGAAAGCAGAGTGAATAGAAGAAAATATAACAGGGTAAATGGATAGGAAAAAAAGAAATCTGACAGCCCAGCAGGCTTTAGAACTCCTCCAAAATCTAGAGGAAGACGAATCAGATGGAGGAGACGTTTCAATGAGCGACTGGGAGATAGAGGACAGTTCAAGTACCGAGTCTGAAGACGAGTACAGACCGGTACCACCACCACATAAAAAGCGAAGACTTGCCACGGGACAAGCCACGATAGAGGAGAGACGCTCTCGAGGTAGGCTTATCTTTTTTTCTGAGCTAGCTGTTGAGTTCCGCGACAGCGGAAAACTATTGTTTTCTAAGTCTGGTCCATTTTACAACATAACAAGATCCACAGATGAATTATATAAATGAAGCCAATATGACAATGATTGCTTCACAAATGTGGGCGCTTGCTGGCTTTCTCTGTTTTTGGATATCAGCATGGAGCATTTTTTCAGACATTTAGCCCATTACAACTAGGCAAATCATTCAAAAATCATAGCCAAAAGGATAACGTTATAGGCCTACACTAAGCCATATGACACTCCTCCTGACTGACTAGAGCACGTTATTACGCACGAGAAGTAGGCTAAATTGGCTCTTGTGACAAACATTTATGATGATTAGGCCAAAAGAAGATTTGGTATTGTTTTGAGAGGACTGTTGGCCCTCTCTAATTAGAAATATTAATGTCTGAATCAACAGAGCAACCAGCAGCAGTTGCCCATGCCCTACAATCTGCATCGCCAATACCAATTGCAGCGCGCACTCAGATGGCAGATGTACCAGGTACGTTAGTTTGTTTTCTAAAAATATCCTAGGCCTATACTAAGATATTGTTTACATTTGTTTCGTGGCAAATCTAGGATACTATATTGGGAAAACATTGATTATTATACATAAAGCCTTTTTATTTCATTCAACGAATTCCTGCATTTATTTGTAGGCTACTTTATGTTTCTAATATTTATCAATCCTCTTCATTTACAGAGCAACCACAAGGAACAGCGGACCAAACTCTCCCAATCAGTCCGCTAGCAGTGAGAGCGCATTCTCTAGATGCGACAGGTAGGCGGTTGCAGCGCTTTTTTCCCTCTCACTAAAACACTCCTTACAACCTTTTATAATCGGCATTAATCACACCAAGGATTCTTTTGAAAGATCAACCTATATATAGTTTCAATCATCATGAATAAACCAAACCCCAAAATGTATATATTTAACACAAACAAAGATTACAATATTTTTTTTATAATAATTGGATAAGTCCCCGAAGTAATTTACACCCACATGGTGCGTTGCGTGAAATAAAAGTTTTAATTACGACAAAAATATCCCTTTAATTTACCCATTTATGAATCCAAAATAAACTAAAAGTCTCAAACAAACGAAATATACATTATGAGCCACGAAAGTTTAGTTTAAATGGTCTTTTTAGTCTCTTTTTAATCCACAAAAAAATAATCCGCCGACGCCGACGGTCGCTCATCCAAAAAACTCAGTTGTCGAAAAAAGTAACCAAAGTAATCCAACAAAAAATATCAATCGATTGCTGGCATATACCAGAAAGAAAAAGCAGCAGAAAAGAAACATCTCACCAGGAATCCGGAGGATGACTATCCCGGTCAGTCTTTGTCTCAGCCCTGCCATGCGTATCCAGTCGCGGGAGAGAAGGGGAAGGGAATCTGTAGCCTTTCTTTTAGTAACTTTCACAGCCGTTCAGCGCTCTTTTCTTATTTTACAACACTTTTACACTACTTCTACTTTTACACTTCTTCTACACAGCAGCTGGAGAAACTTTTCTCTGGCGCTACACTTTTCGTTCTTTTCGCCCTCGGCACTCTTATTGTCCTCTCTTTCCCCTGCGCCACATCCTGCATTTATAACCTCTGCCATATTCATACCGGTTGATCCACACACATACACTTTTTGCAATAAAGGAATATTGTGATTGATTTGTTTCTGACTACATTTCTATTAGCATCATAATGAGCTTGCCTATTTGTGCGAGCATGATAACATGCACGCATTGAGCAGTGTTCCTTATAATAAAAGTCCTAATTTCTGACAAAATAACGTCCTGATTGATATGACAGATATATGACATGTCATATTTTTGCAGGGCTGACGCCTTCGGATGTGGAAACTGGGAAAGACGGGACACGTTGGCAACTCATTCAGCCGGGAGCAGAGCCAGGCAGACGTCAGTCACAAAATGTTTTGACTGAGTCTAGCGGCCCTACGTCACATGCAAGACGTAACATTGAGGATCCCCTCAGTGCCTTTTTATGTTTGTTTGATAGAGCCATGCTTCAACACATCCGTGATTGCACAGTGGCAGAGGCGCACAGGGTGCAAGGTGACAACACCTGGAGTATGTCTGTGGAGGAGCTGAGGGCTTTTATTGCGCTCCTGTATGTGCGTGGGACCTACAGTGGTAAGAACAGCAACATGGAGAGTTTTTGGTCAGAGACCTGGGGGATTCCCTTTTTCAACTCCACCATGCCACGGAACCGTTATAGAGAAATCATGCGCTATCTTCGTTTTGACAATAAAGATAGCAGGCGTTCACGTCTCTCCACCGACAAGTTCGCCTTAATATCTGAAGTGTGGGAAAAGTTTGTAAAAAACTGCATTGCCTGCTACAAGCCAGGAGCGCACATCACCGTGGACGAGCAGCTGTTCCCCACTAAAGCGAGGTGCCGCTTCACGCAGTACATGGGGAACAAACCCGACAAGTTCGGAATCAAGTTCTGGTTTGCGGCTGATGTGCAGAGCAAGTACATGCTCAATGGCTTCCCTTATCTGGGAAAGGATGAGAACCGCCCTGCAGGCCAGCGTTTAGGAGAGAGTGTAGTAATGAAGTTGGTGCAGCCATTTGAGGGAAAGGGGAGAAATGTCACCACTGACAATCTTTTCACGTCCCTCTCACTTGCCAAAAAGCTGCGGTCCAAGAACACCAGCCTAGTGGGAACCATGAACAAAGCCAGACGGGAGCTTCCTCCATCCGCGCAGGGCAGAGGGGAGTTGTTCTCCACCAAGGTGCTGAAAGGGGAGGGGGCTACGCTGACAGTGTACCAGGGCAAAAAAAATAAGAACGTGGCCATCCTCAGCACGATGCATCCAGATGTGGAAATTGGGAATGGCAAAAAAAACAAACCCGAAAGTGTAATATTTTACAACCACACTAAAGTTGGTGTCGATGTGCTTGACCAGATGGCTAAACAATACACCACCAAAGGGGGAACTCGCCGGTGGCCAGTGGCAGTCCTGTACAACATCTTGGACCTGGCTGCCATAAATGCCCATATTCTTTACAAAAAATTTACAGACAACACGATCGCGAGGAGGGCCTTCATCAGGCAGCTGGCCATGGAGCTGAGAGAGGACCACTTGAAGGCTAAGCAGCCAAGCCTCAATGCACGTATGAGAGAGGAGCAGCCCGAGCCGAAAAGAAGGCAGTGCCAAATCAATAGCAGCTGCCTGCAAAATAAAACATGGGCCACTTGCAAACAGTGCAAGCGCCCTGTCTGTGGCAAGTGCACAAAAAAAGTAGAGACCTACTGCGCAGATTGCGAGTAGGCTGAATAGGCTCTCTCTCGGCTTTGTTAATTTAAATTGAATTTAAAATTCTAAATTTCCAGGTTATAAAGAATGTATGTAAATATTGTTGTGATTTTATGTTTATAATATTTTGTTTTGACTGACATCAATTGCATTTTACGTTGTTCAATCGAAAATCTAGTTCTCTGCTAATTAATTAATAAATTCATTTCTATATCCCCCAAGTTTTTGTACTTGTTGTCGTTGCCACTTTCTTTCACAATGGTTATGGTAAGTTTCCTAATAAATAGTCTATGTAGCCAATACAATTTGTGGGTGTCTATTCTGCATTTTACTCTCTCTCCTCTCATAGGCTATCACCGTGGCAAACAATGATTTATTTGCTTCAACATGTGTTTTGATCGCATTGATACATTAGTCTATTTACTTGACGAATTGGTATGCTTGGATGTGCAGTGTCAGAACCCGTTTCTGTCAAATAAATAAATAAAGACCACTCATTATCTTTCACGGCTGACACATTTAGACAATATTGACGCACTTTCACGCTGCGGTATTTTTTACCGCAACGGCGGCAAAAGGGGGGTGCTGTATGCTGGCGCTCCTAGTGTTAAGAAGAACATGGAAAGATTCTTTGATGAGCGCAGAGTGCCCAGAAAAAGCGACTGCATAAAATGCATTGGAGAAGAAACAGTGTTGGCACAAAGATCTTGGAAGGATATTATAAACTTTGTGCACAACACAATCGTTAGCCTAAATCGACAATCTTCCTCATGCAGGCTTACATTTTAAAAATGGATTCTTCAGGTTTTGATTTGAGTTTTCACATTCACACATTCACGCACATTTAGAAGATGCTTCTCAGACACATAAACAAATATCAACAGATAGAGTTGCATGCCATGCAACAAACCTTCCCATGTTCTTATGTGCAAGGCGCTGGCTTCAGTTGTACTGTTGTTGTCATGGCTGGTCTCTTGAGCCTGCCAGTTTGCAAGTTTAGTTCTTCTCTCCTCGGCACTCTCCGTGTTTAATCTGTACTGACTGATGATGCTCGAGACAGGAGGTTTGTTGACCTTCCTGTCTGTCACTGAAACCTTCAGCTTTGAGTTCTGTTTTAGCTGAAGTGCTATACAGTAAGTTGTAAATTCAACTGGAGAATAGGAAGTGTTACATCAGTGTTTCGTCGTTCATTTTCAAGTTCACTTAGTCAGGGAAGATTCAAAAAGCAATTGGTTTTAGTTTATTTGCCATCTACGCTTAACAATTGGAAAAATGTGTTCAGTTACTTTTTCAATAAATTGGACCAAACTTCCTCGTTATTCTCGACTTAATCCTATGTAGAAAAAAATACATGTAACCTACTGTAAAATGTAAAATGTCACAGCACGGGGTATCAAAGGAGCTGATATGGTGCATAAAATAAGCAGCTAATTACTGCAACTAGATTTTTTTTTGTACCTGTTTTTTTTGTTGAAATGTCCTTATGACAGATGCCACTGTATATCTTCTTAGATTTGGCTGAACTGCAGCCTGCCTCAGCATCAATCAGTGGTTCACAACATGGTCCACTAGTGTTGCCCTCATTTCATTAGATACATTTGGTCCTCTTCCTGTGCACGTTATCCTCCTGCTACAGGCCTTCCTCCTCATTCGCTGTGGATTCCCCCTCTGTCTCTCCTTACTCTTCTTTACTCTACCTTTTTATAGTGCTAGTGGTGTAAATCTGGGCCAGTGTTTTGCTGCTTGAGTGATAGGTTTTAATAATTGTGTAATACTTAGATTTTAGTGCTTAAGCAATAAAAAAAAAACATGAGGAATGCTGCTAATCTATAACCCGGAAACTATGCAATTCTTTACAAACACATGCAGACTTATTACATTATTTGTCTATTAAAATATAAAATGGTAGCTAAGAATAACTGCAAGCTGTTAAACAGATTATTGTTAAAATAGTCTATTCTGAAACAAACCCGAAGGCGCCCCCATAAAAAGTCCTCACTCCTATGGTGAACTGGTTCAAAATAATGATATTTTTCTTTTTGTTTTTTAAGGGAAATCAAGTGGAAACTGCAGTGAGGGTGCCACCAAGTGGTGAAATATGACATGCATTTGTCACTAAGTATAGCAGAAAGGGTGGTCCTCACTCCCAGCATAACGTTACCCGTACCTCACTATGGTGCACTTACAGGAATGTGTGTGTGTGTGTGTGTGGGGGGGGGGGGTTATGGGTTTTGATGTTTCTTTGGATATTGTCATTAAAATATGTCAATAACAATAATATTCCAAAAAGAAAGCAAAGGGCAGAGCAAACATCCTTGTGAAGAAAGACAATGATTTCCATCTCCTTTCTGTTCATGTCATATCTCCTTCATTCCTCCACATTCAGACTGTAAACAGGGTCAGACACTTTTGAATAGATAATAATAAAACACTGAAGGACACTGAGGAGATTCTGTGTTAGCACACATTTGTAAACTCAGAAGCTAAACTCATTTGCAAAGCCTGCAGTGTAAGAAATCTGTTTCAGGACTGATATGAAAAGGACTCTGACATAAATCATGGATTGTTTGATTGGACTGAATTGAAGTTTTTATTTTCAACATGTAAAAAAAGAGAAGAAAAGAAAACTAACAAATAAGCAGATCTAAAAAGTCATATGTACAAACAATGACAGATATCACACAGAAGAAACTTTTGAAAAGGAGTGGAAGTAGAAACTTATTTAATCCCACCTCTTCTCCGTTATTCATTACTCATCCTGTCACTTTCTGATTTTTATATAGAAATACAAAACCTATACATACTTATCTAGACATTGTCTGTGTAGTTATATCAGCATTGACATCAATAAAACACTTAATACACATGAAGAACTTGAAGTGAAAACTTTAATGTGGCTAAATATGAACTCACAGAAAGTGTCCAGTAGGATGTATTGACTTTATTACATCACAAATGTAGTTCTTTACTTTTATCAAACATGAAATGGGCGGCAGTAGCTCAGTCTGTAGGGACTGTTACGACCCTGGCTCAGGGGAAGCAACATAAAAGAGTCAAATGCAAACTATCAGTATGTAACAGTCTTTATTTCTAACAGAGCATCAAAACTTAGGGGAAGGGAGGACAACTGGTGGCTGAGGCCATGCTTCTTGTCCTGGCTGCAGGTTGAGAGAGCGTGGGCGGAGCTTGACTTGCAGTACTTGTAGTCAGCTCCCAGGTGCAGCAGATCAGTTGTGGACGAGTGTATGGCGGTCAAGTAGTGCCTCGAAATAAATTAAACAAAGTCAAACAAGCACGTAACACCTCCTCCCATAAATGGGTTGCTCCCAGTCAACCTATTACAAACAAACAAATTACATCATTTGAAATTTTCACAGATCAGTTACGACCTTGATAGGGCATCAGCAATCACGTTGTCCTTCCCACGAATATGCCTGATCTCCAGGTTGAATCCTTGAAGAAAAAGACTCCATCGCATGAGACGGTGGTTGGAGTTTTTCATCCTGCTTAAGGAGACAAGGGGGTTATGGTCCGTGAAGACCACTAGGGGCTGACTGGAGGACACGTACACATCAAAATGACCCAAAGCAAGAATAAGGGCCAAACACTCCTTTTCTATAGTGGAGTAATTTTTCTGATGAATATCAAACTTTCTGGAAAAATAACCCAAGGGATGCTCAACACCGGATACATCCTCTTGGAGGAGTACAGCCCCCACACCCACATCACTGGCATCAATGGCCAACTTAAAAGGCCGGCCAAAGTCAGGAGCAGCAAGAACAGGAGCACAGGCCAACAGAGCTTTCAAGTTCTCAAAGGCCAGCTGACAAACATCTGTCCAAACAAACAGGACCTTTGGGCTTAACACGTTAGTCAGTGGAGCAGCAACAGTTGCAAAGTTCCTACAAAAACTTCGATAATAGCCTGCCATTCCAAGGAAACGTTTTAACTCACGACGGGAGTTCGGGACAGCAAAACTCACAATAGCATCTACTTTAGCGCTGATTGGACAGACCTTTCCACAACCAACAACTTTTCCTAAATAAGTCACTGTGGCCTGCCCGAATTCACACTTGGCAAGGTTCAAGGTCAGGTTGGCTGCAGCTAGCCTACTGAACACTTCCTCAAGCTGAGCCACATGTTGAGACCAACCAGAACTAAAGATGACAACATCATCAAGGTAAGCCTCACAATTTTCAACCCCCCTCAACACGGTATTCACCAGCCGCTGAAAAGTAGCTGGTGCGTTGCGCATGCCAAAAGCCATCACTGTATACTGACAGAAATCATCAGGGGTCACAAAAGCAGAAATTTCCCTAGCCCTCTCAGTGAGGGGGACTTGCCAGTAACCCTTTAAAAGGTCTAACTTTGTAACAAAAGATGCAGAACCAACCTTATCAATACAGTCGTCCAAACGAGGAAGAGGAAAACAATCAGGCTTGGTTAGCGAGTTGACCTTACGGAAATCTGTACAAAATCGAGGTGTCTGATCTGATTTATCAACAAGCAGGCAAGGGGAGCTCCAAGAACTAACACTGGGCTCAGCAATGCCGTGCTTTAACATACAGTTAACTTCCCTCTGTAATATCTGACGCTTCTCAGGATTAACGCGGTAAGGATGCTGCTTTACAGGAGCTGCATCACCAACATCAATATCATGCTGAAGGACGTTGGTGCATGTAGGTACATCAGAAAAAAGGGCAGAATGTTTCCCAATTAACTTAACAATGTCAAAGCGCTCCGCAGGATCCAGGTAGGATAGATTATCAGCCAGACAAGCCAATATTTTAGAATTTGGCAACCTACCCTGGGACTTCTCTTGACTGATAACTGCAACATCCTCCTCAACGACACAGACTGGAAAACTCACAACAGACACAGACTTCACTTGGGAGGACACATTGTTGTTTCTCTCAAAGTAGGGTTTCAACAGGTTGATATGACATAAACGTTTTTTACGCCTTCTATCTGGAGTCTTCACCAAGTAGTCAACCTCACCAACCTGACTTTCTACCACATATGGTCCGCTGTATCTAGCCTGCAACGCAGAGCCGGGAAGTGGCAAAAACACCAGCACTTTGTCACCTGGAGAAAACAACCTTTGCTTTGCCTTTTTATCGTACCACCCCTTCATCCTTGCCTGTGCTTCTCCCAAGTTTTGCTTGGCCAGTTCACATGCCCTTCTAAGCCTCAACCTAAAATTAGACACAAAATCTAAAAGGTTGGTAGCAGGGGGCTGGTTGCCTAACCATTTTTCTTTCAGCAGTTTCAAAGGGCCACGCACAGTATGTCCGAACACTAGCTCCGCCGGGCTGAAACCAATGGACTCTTGAGTTACTTCCCTAGCCGCAAAAAGGAGTAGGGGAGTTCCATCATCCCAGTCTTTCTCAAACTCTTTACAGTAAGCTCGCAACATCGTCTTAAGGGTTTGATGGAACCTCTCCAAGGCTCCCTGAGACTGTGGATGGTACGCAGATGAAGTACAGTGCTCAATAGACAACTGCTGGAGCACTTGAGAGAAAACCCGAGACATAAAGTTTGACCCCTGATCGGTCTGAACAATTCTTGGGAGACCAAACACTGTAAAGAACTTAATAAGGGCCTTTGATACTGCTGAAGCTGTGATTCGGCGAAGGGGAATGGCTTCCGGAAATGTAGTAGCAGAACACATGATGGTTAACAAGAACTGGTTACCAGACTTTGTGCGAGGGAGTGGACCAACACAATCAACCAAGATGCGTTCAAAAGGCTCTCCAATGGCAGGAATAGGGTGTAGCGGAGCAGACGGAATTTTCTGATTAGGTTTACCAACACTCTGACACACAGGACAAGTTCTACAATAATGTGTTACATCAGATTTTAGACCAGGCCAGAAAAAATGCCTCAAGACTCGATCCAAAGTCTTTTTGATGCCCAAATGTCCTGCAAGGCAATGGTCGTGAGCCAAGCTCAAGACTTCTGGACGGTAAGCACTTGGGACAACCACTTGGAACACACTTCCCCAATCATCCTGACAAGACATCTGAGAAGGGGTCCACTTCCTCATCAGCACTCCGTCATTGACAAAATATCCACAAGAAACATCTTTTACTGCTTTCTCATCAACAGCATCCTCAAAAGGGAGGGACAAAGTTTTGTCATTTCTCTGCTCAACTTTGAGCTCATCACACGAGGGAAAAACTTTGTCAAACCCCAAAATCACATCTTTAGCGAGGAAAGTGTCAGCAAGTACAATGTCAGAGTCATTATCTTTGTCTTTGTCTGTCTTTGACATAGCACGGGTAATCACACAAGCAGGAAAAGTTTCTGGATATTGTTTCTCAAGTTCATCGGGCATTTCAGACACTATAGGGACCGAGACCACCACAGGAGCAGCAACTACTCTATCCCCCGCTAGGTCATTTCCTAATATGAAAGACACACCCTCAATTGGGATACGAGGACAAATAGCTACCGCCACTTCACCAGAGACGAGAGAGGTTTGGAGGTTTAGGCTATGCATTGGCAAGGACAAAAAACCTCCACCAAACCCTTCAACAATAGCATAAGATCCTAAAGAGGACTCCTTACTAAATGGCAAAAAGTCCTGAAGAATCAGTGACTGAAACGCTCCACTGTCTCTCCAAATCTTAATTGGTTTCATGCCTGCTGCTTTGGAACCAAGGGACACGAACCCATCCATAAGAAAAGACGAAGACCCAGCCAGCTCACTCAGTCTTTGCTCACTTTTTTGAGGTGAAGGCTGTTCAGCCTGTGCCAAATATGTATGTTTAACAGTTTTTATCAAGGCCACAGGTTTTGAAGAATTTTGTTTCTTACTCAACACAGGGCACTCAGCGATGAGGTGTCCAGGTTTCTTGCAATAAAAACAAGATTTATCTGAAGGAAAATTTCCGTCGACAGTCTTTTTAAAGGAGGTAGAGACAGTGGGAAACTGTTTTGGAGAACGGGTCCTAAACCCAGCATTTCCCTCTTGCTCTCCTTGGTTTTTGTCAAATTTCACTCTGTGCGTCAAAACAAACTCATCTGCTAGAACAGCAGCTTTGTCAATCTGGGTGACCTTTTGCTCATTCAGGTAAGTACAAACAACATCAGGCAGACAGTGTTTAAATTCCTCAAGCAAAAGAAGTTGCTCAAGATCCTCTCTTGTTTCAACATTCTGGGATTTGCACCACCGGTTAAAGAGGGTCTCCTTCTCTTTAGCAAACTCAACATAAGTTTGCTGGTCAAGCCTGCTGAGGTTTCTAAAACGTTGGCGATAAGCCTCAGGAACAAGCTCATAAGTTCTCAATATGGCACTTTTAACTTTATCATAATCTTCACTTTCTTCAAGACTCAAAGAGGAGTAAGCTTCTTGTGCTTTTCCTACCAAAACGCTTTGTAAGAGCAGTGTCCATGCATGTTTCGGCCATTTTGAGATTGTTGCTACACGTTCAAAATGAGGAAAATACTTATCCACATCTTTCTCCACAAAGGGAGGAACCAGTCTGATATGTTTTACAACATCAAAACCACATGGTTCAACACGAGTGGAGTGTGACAGTGCAACATGCTTAAATTCCATCTCCTTTAGGAATCGTTCATGTTCTAAATGCATTTCCTTTTCTCTAATGCCCAAAATTGTCCAATATAACAGAAGCAGCAATATCACAAATGCTCTCCACAGAGTGGCTACCGAAACCACAATCACAAAAGTAGGATTAGAAACAACCCGTCGAAAATGCAATTAGAGTACAAAATATTACCCAAGTAGACAAAACTAGTAATCAACTGCACACCCAAGCAATTACAATGTCAGGGAAAACTGGCCTACATCAAGTCAAGATACACACCACCACTTGATCAAACAGAAACTGCTAAACTCACAAAAGTTAGGCTCAAGGACATAATACAACAAAGGCCTCCCATTAAAGGAGCACCTAATTAAACTCACCTAACTATCAAAAATCTCCCACGGGTGAGCTTAGTGAGCTAGTTCCCGAGTGTATGAACAGAAAGCAACGCCCCCTGGTTCCTACCTAGCTTTAACTAATGCCTAACTGTCTTCAGAGGCTTGCCGGGCTCGAGGCAACTTTAAAAACTGGTCTGCAGTGACCCTCAGTCATGAGACTAAGGCACTGAGCCAGTTTACCCCCAACAGAGAACATGTCTCCACCCAGGATTACCTCCCAAAATAAGAAAGGAAAAACAACAAATGAGTGGACCGACGGAAGGACGATTCAATCTGCCCAGCTGACCCACTCCCTAACTAAACCAGGGGGAATCACTGGAAATTAGTTTTAATACACTCAGAAAACTATACTCACCGAACATTCACCAGAAGAGAGAATCAAAGCAGCTCACAGCCACATTGCTCAAGCAGCACACTAATCTAGGGGAAAAACACCTTAACTCCTCCGGATTTAGATAGATAGATAGATAGATAGATAGATAGATGTACTTTATTGATCCCAAACTGGGAAATTGTGGCGTTACAGCAGCAGGTTATCAAACACACAATGTTAGTAACTAAAAACAATATAATATTAAATACAAGGTGAATAAGCACTAGAATATAACAAAAAATAGGATTCAGAAGAGATATATACATCCAGGATTTAACTAAACATTACTACTAGTCTGGAATGTGAAAAATTTGATGCAACATTTGTAAGTCATGTTTAGCTGAATGTAAACATACTTTCCAGGAGGTAGATGAACACGTGTAATAAACAGTGATAACAGTATTAAAAGAGCAGTATTGATATAAAGAGCTGTCCAGAGCTGTGCAAATTCTGAGCTGTGCAATCAATGATACCTATATTAAAGTGCAGGAGTGTAGACATATATCATCTGAAACTATTGACTATAATGAGGAGTAGGCAAGACAAATGAAGTGAACTTTAGTGCAGGGATAATTTGTAAACTTTACAAAAGCAGAACAGCTGTGCAATAAATGATACTGATATTAAAGTGCAGGAGTGTAGACATGTTATCATCTGAAACTATTGACTATATTGATGAGTAAACAAGACAGACGACGTGAAATTGAGTGCAGGGATAATTTGTAAACTTTACATAAGCAGAACAGGTTACAGTATGAAGAGACAGAGATGATCATGAGGACAGTTCTCTGCTCGCAAGAGGTGAGCTGTTGTAAAGGGCTATGGCTTTAGGTAGGAAGGACTTCCTGTACCTGTCCTTGTGACAGCGGAGTTGGATCAGTCTGTTAGAGAAGCTGCTCCGCTGTCTGTCCAGTAGGTGGTGCAGAGGGTGATCAGGATTATCCATAATGGATAACAGTTTGTTCAGGGTCCTCCTCTCTGTCACCACTACAAAAGAGTCCAGCTTGCAGCCAATCACAGAGCAGGCTTTCTTAATGAGTTTGTCCAGTCTCTTAATGTCACCGGCTCCAGAACTGCTCCCCCAACAGACCACAGCAGAAAACAGTGCACTGGCAACAACAGACTGATAGAAGATCTCCAACATCTTGCTGCACACGTTGAAGGATCTCAGCTTCCTCAGAAAGTAGAGTCTGCTCATCCCCTTCTTGTACACAGCCTGAGTGTTGGCTTTCCAGTTCAGTCTGTTGTCCATGTTGACACCCAGGTACCTGTACTCCTCAACCACAGTCACATCCTCTCCCAGGATACACAGCGGCTGTGGCGCTGTCCTCTTCCTTCTAAAGTCAATCACCATCTCTCTGGTCTTTGATCCCGGACGAGCCCCCAATATGTTACGACCCTGGCTCAGGGGAAGCAACATAAAAGAGTCAAATGCAAACTATCAGTATGTAACAGTCTTTATTTCTAACAGAGCATCAAAACTTAGGGGAAGGGAGGACAACTGGTGGCTGAGGCCATGCTTCTTGTCCTGGCTGCAGGTTGAGAGAGCGTGGGCGGAGCTTGACTTGCAGTACTTGTAGTCAGCTCCCAGGTGCAGCAGATCAGTTGTGGACGAGTGTATGGCGGTCAAGTAGTGCCTCGAAATAAATTAAACAAAGTCAAACAAGCACGTAACAGGACTCACGTTGGGAACCGGAGGGTCTCCAGTTCAAGTCCCGGTGCGGATGGAAAAATTGAAGTTGGTCTGGTGGCTGGAGAGGTGCCAGGTCACATCCCGAGTACTGCAGAGGAGCCCTTGTGCAAGGCACTGGACCCCAAACAGCTCTGGTGCGCTCCCTGTGTAGCAGTTTGTAGCAGCCCCACTCTGACATCTCTCCACCAATGCATGTCCACAGGTCCTGTTTGTGCATGTGTGTGATTCAGGCCTATATGTGTGTGAGAAGCATGTCTCTCAATAACAGAGTGTAAACTAGAATTTCCCTCAGGGATTAATAAAGTATGTCAAATAAAATAAATGGTAATAAAAAAACAGATTATTTCTCTAAAAATTAATAATAGAGAAAAGTATGTTCCACAACATAGATACACTAATAAAATCCTCACATGACAAAGTCCCCTGACTCACAGTATCTGATCTCAGTGAGTCGAGAGAGAAGGTTCCAGATGTTTGAGCTCTCCTCCCATCAGGTACAGAGCACAGAGACCTGACCCTCCTCTGTCAGTCTGAAGGGGGCTCAGTAAACCCACGAGGGACAGGCTGCAGCTGCTTTCTCTGTCCAATCCACTAGAGGGCGCTGAAGGAGCAGGGGACCACCAGGCTGCAACTCACAGAGCAGAGCACCAGATGGCGATGTTGGTGATTTAATGTTTTGTGGTGCATTCAGGGTCTGCCACCTTCTTTGGTTTTCTCTGCAGTTACACGCACGCACACACACACCCAAACACACACGCACACTCTGCCAACAAAGAATGCCGCTCGAGCTCCGATGGAGAGTCTTTTAACGTGTATTTAACAGCCAAGCCGCCATCACTCACATCATGTTTACATGTCACAGCTCAGCTTTGTATTGGTCCAAATGTAAGTGTTGTTTTGATGCATTCGGGAGAGTTGCCAAGTTGAACACCTCGGTCCAAAACGGGTGTTACAAATGTTTGAAGAAAAGGGAATCATGCTGACCAGTGATGTGGAAAATAAAAGTGTTATAAACATCACTTAGCCGATCTATGAAAAAACGTTTCCACCAGCAAAAAAACAACACTATGAAAGCTAAGCATTGATGATAAAAATACTTCTCTTAACTAGTTATCATGAGGAGAAACATGAGATAAAAATGTTATTATGACTTTACAAATCATAATTATGAGATAATAAATCTAAATAATGAGATACAATGTCAAAATTAGGAGATTAAAATGTCTTCATTTTATGAAAAGTCAAAATATTGAGATCGAAGTCAAAATTGTGATTTTAAAAGTTGAAGTTTTCAGATCAAAGTAACTTAAGACGGATTATTAGGACCACTTTAAAACATGTTTTTTCTAAATGTTAGAGATTAAAGACGTACATTTACGAGAATAAACTCATTATTTAACGGTTTGAAATCTGTAAATGAATTGAAAGGAAGCTATGGTTGAAATTATTATTGTGAAAGGTTGTATCAAAAGAGCAGCCATCCTCCTGAGTGAAAATGATGAAAGGGGAAACCTCAAAGACATTTCCTCTGCCTATAAAGAGACGATTCCCTCCAAGTCAGTGTGGTTCTTTCTTCAGAAAAGCCCCAGTTTCTTACAGTATCTTTTCAGGGTCCTGATACTGATACTTCAACTCATCTGATATGTTGAGACCTCGTCAAACTGTTGTTTTAGAGCAGGTCAGTTAATACTCAATCTGTGTTACAGAATACACCAGGAAGTATTTCCTTCTTTGTGAAACATTAACTGAAGTATAACTTCACACGTTTGTCATTTTTGAACAGACGGCTGCTGCTCTTCTGAAATAACTATTGACTAAAATAACAACATTCATCTCATAAATGTATGACTTTATTCTCTGACAACTTTTTCTCATAAATGTACGAGTTTATTCTCTTAAATGTGCCTTTAATCACAAAATCAATTTAAAAAATCACCTCAATGTGGCCCTAATACTTACTACTTCTACTCGTAATAACTTAAGTTAACAGTCAAATAATGAAATAAAAGTCAAAATGATGAGAAGAAAACACTTCCTGTTTCTGTTTGTTTATTCGGGATGTAAAAGTTTCAAACATCAGAGCAGTAAAGTCTGTAAAATGTCTGTCATTAATGATTTCATGAACAGATTCACTTCATCCACACAATCAGTTTGTTTGATCAGAATCTCAGCTTTGAAAGAGAAAATAATAATGATCTCATTGATTTCATACTTCAGAGTACATTTTTAATCCATTTAAGTTGAAACAACAAAATTCATTCTGCAAAAAGAAATCATTCTATAAATGTAATTTGAGATGTTTCTAAATCAAATGTACAAAGTGGTGAAAACATAATATCTACATGAAAGAAAAGGCCTGGTGCTTTCTCTCTTAAGACCCTTTAATGAGAACAAAAACAATCAGTACTCATTGTAAACACATTTAAAGTGAAGAAAAGTTGAAATGTTCATGCAGAGAAAACGTCAGTTCAGCTGAACAAAAATCCTCATGAGCAGTAAAGCCTCTGTGACTAAACAGAAACAGCTAAAGAGAGTTATTTAAAGAGACTCAAACATTTACAGAACAAGTGAGAAGATGTCAAAGTACCGCCAGTAAAGTTTGATTGACAGGTGAACAATGTAACCACAATCAGCTCTCAGCAACAAACATGAATAATGATCAAGTTGAAGGATTAAAGTTTAACCCACTGTTCCTTTAAATGACTTCTGTCTATTTCACTTTACACAACTCAGCACTAGATCCAATGCCAATCCAAAATCCAGCATGTAGAGGCTGAGTGAATGTGGTCTGGACTCTGTGGAGGAGAGTCATGGTTTCAGAGATGCTGTAGAAGGACAGAATACCTGCTCTGTGATCCAGGTACACTCCTACTCTGGAGGACGGAGGACCTGAGACAGGAGTGCTGACATTGTTGTACCAAAAGTTATAACTGTTGTCCTGATATTCTAACGCCCAAGATTTGTCATTCTCTCCAAATCCACTTTCATTCCCGCTTCCTGTTCTGCTGATATTCTTGTATGCGACTGCTACAAAAACTCTGCTTCCTCTCATCTCCACCTCCCAGTAACAACGTCCAGTCAGACTCTCTGGACTCAGAACCTGAGAATATTTAATGAATCTGTCTGGGTGACTAGAATAAGACTGTTGTTTACCGGTGTTTGTTACTTTTCTGTTTCCATCAGATAATAACAGCTGTTTGTTTGCTGTGTTTGGATCCAGTGTGATGTCACATGAATATTGTAAGAAGTCAGCTCTGGTCTTGGGCTCTGGTTGTGGCAGTAAAACATCCACTTCAGTCACTCTCTGTGAGATGTTTGTCCATTTCTCTCTCAGGACGTCCTCTAGTTTATCTCTGACTTCTGACACAGCTGCTGTCACATCCTCAAAGAACCTCAGAGGACGGATGTTGATGCTGGATGAGTGTGTAGATTCACAGAGTGGTGACAGTGAGGGGTAGTTGTGTAGAAACTGGTTGTGGTCCTGTGTGTTTGAGAGCTTCTCCAGTTCAGCGTCTCTCCTCTTCAGCTCAGTGATCTCCTGCTCCAGCTTCTCCTGAAGCTCTCTGACTCGACTCACTTCAGTTTGCTGCTGGGATCTGACCGGCTGCTTCACATCAGAGCGTCTTTTCTCCATCAGACGAATCATCTCTGTGAAGATCTTCTCACTGCCCTTCGCTGCTTTATCAGCAGAGCCATTGATAGCCTTCACCTCCTGTTGAAGCAGCTTCACGTCTTTCTCTCTGTCCTGGATCCTCTGCTGGATGTTTTGTCGACTTACCTCCAGCTCTCTCTGCTTCTTTGTCCTCTCTGCTGCAGCTGAGACTGTGTCGTGGCCTTTATGTTCCTCCACAGAGCAGAGATAACAGATAGACTGCTGATCAGTACGACAGAACATCTTCATCACCTCATCATGACGAGAGCAGACGTTCTCCCGGAGCTTCTTGGAGGGCTCCACCAGCTTGTGTTTTTCAAAGGCAGGTGAATCATAATGAAGATGAAGGTGTTTTTTGCAGTAAGAAATCAGACATTGCAGACAGGACTTACAGGCTTTCAGTTTTCTCTCAGTGCAGACATCACAGGCCACATCTTCAGGTCCAGCATAGCAGTGATCAGCTGGAGCAGCTTTAAGTCCAGTCTTCTTCAGCTCCTCCACTAAAACTGCTAACATGGTGTTTTTCAACAGGACAGGCCTCGCTGGGAAGGTCTGTCTACACTGAGGACAGCTATAGATTTTCTTCTCCTCCTCTTTATCCCAGTGGGTTTTAATACAGTTCAGGCAGTAGCTGTGTCCACAGGAAACAGTCACCGGATCCTTCAGTAGATCCAGACAGATAGAACAAGAGAAGGTTTCCCGGTCCAGCTGAACTCCATTCTGCGCCATTTCTCCTCTCAGTGACAACGACTGTCTGAAGTTCACTTCCTGAGAACTGAAACTATTTTCACCTCTGATCTACAAATCATGTGTTTGTGCTGTGAATGTCAGCTCGTGTTGGTCACACCCATCTGCAAACTGTAGATCTAAAGGGGAGGGAACCAGGAAATACTCGGTCAGAGTGGAGCTGGCTGTGTTTGAGAGCAGGAGAGGGAGGGGTTATCAAGCTCTGGTTTGAACCAGGAAGAGGAGCAGCACTGTTAATGTTTAACTGTTCCCTCATTCCCAATGAAGCCTCGGTTAAATCCTGCTCCACATCTGAAACATTTGAAGCTTTAACTTGTTAAATACTTTTTGACTCTTCAGGTCTTTGGTGATGACTTCATATTTAGAAAAAAAAGTGTGCGACATCCAAGCAAAATGCATCCAGGTGCAGGAAGAAAAAAAGTATGAACTGCAGAAAAAAGAAAGAGAGGTCTGCACACTGTTCAGCTCCCAATGAGAAACTTAGGATCCCTGCCCTTAATACAGTTGCTCATTGGCAGCTGAACAGTGTGCAGACCTCTCTCTCTCTTTCTTCTGATGACTTCATATTTCTCAAATTCTTTCTGAATTCTGCTCAAATTTATTTTAATGCTTAAAAACATTTGACTGAGAATAAAGTTATCAAAGTGAAGTCTCAAAATATGTACTTCATTCAATTATTTTGTGTCCTTTAAGTTTTTTCACAGGTGATCAAAAGAGATCAAACTAAATACTGAATCATTTCATCAAACCATTGAAATATTTGTTGAGAAAATTGTTGATGCTGAAGGTTCACCTGAAAATAAAATCTTCTGTAACCCTCTGAGGTCGACGCTGTCAACATAACGGGGCTGTGTTTACATCATCAGCTCTAAAAATGAAACGTTACCACAAAGCCACTGACTGTGAAATCCACTCTCTTGTCAGCTCGGTGATAAACTCTGTGTGTTCATGAGACCTTCAGGTGCTTCTTTATCCCACTGAGAAGATCAGTGTTTATTCAGTCACCATCCGGATCCAATCCTCATATTAATGAATGAAATCTGATGAGTCATGTTTACATTTTAGTCAAGTTGTGTCATTTCTGTTAGCTCACTTTGCTATGCCATCTTGGTTTGGCCTGTCAACCAATCAGAGGCTGTATCTGCGATCAGCTGACATGTAAGGGCCAATGAGAAGCCAGTGTGTCCTGAAACAGACGTCACAGTCTGCTCTCAGCACAGAAATATGAAAGATAGAACTGTTTTGAATGGATTCATCCTATTAAGCTTATTCTAGTATCAGTAGATCTGTGCTCTTTTTATAAACAGCTCTAAATAATGTGTAGATTGTCCTTTGATTTCAATAAATACTTTTTACACACTCCCTGACCTAGAGGGACATATCACACCACCTGGATGGTCAGAGAGTGTGAAATGGGTCACTACAGACACTCATGTCTTAATGTAATGATGCAGACGTAATGGCAAAACTAACATTTTAGACCAAAGTCGTCTGGGGATTTTCTCAAAAAACTGGCTAGGGTTTTTGATCTGTGATATCTACAGTGGTTATTTCACTTCCCCTTGATCACCAGGACACAGGGGAGATCATTTAGGAGGCCAAATGTCATAGTCTTTGTTGGTTTACATTTTATTTCAACCTATCTGTGAAATAAAATGTTCACTACTTTTCCTCCTTTGCATGTTTGGTGTAATAACTATGTAGGACTTCATCTGACCCCCTCAGAGGATATTTATTCTGATTCCCCAGGTTGTCCTGTAAACATAGATGCATATTACATGGTTGTGCATCACTCTGGTGAGATTTGACATGCCTTGTAACGTGACTTTTCACAGAAGGAGACCAGGCGTTAGTGAAAGTACCATAGACCTCAGAGGGTTAAACCCACGTCGGTCAACCTGAAGTTCAGCTGCTGGAAGCATGAAGTCAAATGAGTCCAAAAGAAAGCAGAACATTGATGTAAAACATGGCTGATGAGAAGCTGAAATAAGAAGAACAAACTAAAGTTCAAACCCTCCTGTTAATGAGAATGATGATGTAAAAAACACAAAGACAATCATCTCAGCTTTACATATTTAGACTGTGTGTAAAAGGTGAGGCCTCACAGATGAGGGCTCTAAACATTAAGGAGACATTTGATCACCATCTGGAAGTTCTATGTGAACTAATGAATGACACACATCGTTCTGATGACATGGTGCTGCATAGTCAACCTGCTGTGTGACGGCAGCTCTGCAAAACATCACACATATAACTCATGTTGTTTCTGTGCAGATACACATTTATGTAGACATTTCAATGTCATATTGTAAGAAATGGCAGATCTAGAGTCTGATGGGGCCCGAGGCAAACATTTATTGGAGGGGCCCTCCAACCAGCCTTCATCACCATTATGTCTGCCAGTGTCCCGGTGCATACTCCTCTTCCTCTTTATTTCCTGTTTGTTTTTTCTCTCTTAGAAACAGATCATTCCTCTTCAATTTTCTTTGTTGACTCTGTTGACAAACTTTGGTTTTCACAGCAACAATGGATGCAATGCTTAGCAGGGCAACGAGAGCGAGTGCCATCAGATGGGGACCCCTCAAGGAGGTTTCCTACTGTCATTGCAGAAAGTGCCCATTTTGAGCCACTGCTGTGGGTTAAATTTCTAATAAATAATGTTGCCTAATGTTAATGTCAATAGTGCAAAGTTAAAAATGAGTACAACAGTCCATGCCATGAACCAAACCCTGCATGAACAGATTCACTTCATCCACACAATCAGTTTGCAGAGGTGGAAAGTAGTGAATTACATTTACTCGCTTTACTGTAATTGAGTAGTTTTTTTAAAATCTGTTCTTTTACTTTTACTTAAATAGGTTTTGTGTTAAGTTTTCGCTACATTTTGAATCACATCCATTACTGAGTAAAAAAATGTAGGCCTGCTATGAATTGACTGCAGAGAGACTCTTGCAGAGGTGCAGAGAGGCACCTTAAGCTAGTGCAGCACGGATAAGCACCTCCATTACAGAGGGTCTACCTGCTGAAGGTGTGTTTAAACTGATGTCTCATTGTCTCAAGTCCAAGATGATTCAATAAGTTGGCTGTGGCTCTGACTTATGGGCAGAGGAGCGGCTGTGAATGTTGTTTCTTCCGACAGCGTCAACGACAATCACTACTCAGTGCAGAACATTAACCTGTAAAACCTGAACAAGATTAAACAAGCATGAACACGACTACAACTCTTTGTTGTAATAAGCAGTGCTTTAGTTTGTTCCAGTTGTCGTTTTCCCAGTTCTACTTTAATCTATTTCCCCAGTTTGTGTTGTTGTTGTTGTTGTTGTTGTTTGTGCTTGTTTCTTTTATTCTTTTTTCTCATCATTCTGGCACATCTCTGCCCGATAACAAAGAAAGACAAAAAGAGGATGTATGTACAACCGTCTGTATGTGCGTGTGTTTGAAAGTGCATCGGCTGCTTCTCCATCTGTTTTGTCTTTATTGGGTTATCAAAAGTATAGGTCTGTAACAGTGATCATATAATGACACTTGGGCTATTAATCCAAGGTGATATCGTGCAGGGCTGTTATGGGCGGGTTGGGGATGGCTGCGACAGGTACCTCGGCAGGTGGCTTCTAGGTAGTATAGTGGACGGTTGGTGGGCATTGGCTGGAGCAAGAGCAAGGACCCACAATACTTACCCTCCCTGAATCTCAGATGAGGAAATCAACAATACAAAACAATTAAATAAAATGAAAAATAGAAAGGAAAGTTAAACAAAGAACTGATTAAAAACCAAATAAAACAAACTAATTCAGGGAGAAATGAAGGTGTCATCCCTCATGGTCAAACTGCCTCCATACGGTCTGCTAGTTGAGCACTCTGGGAAAAGGCACCAGTCTTGTCAGGGCCGACACCCTCCTCTGGGTCTGGGTGTGGCTCTAAAGACAACAGATCTCCTCATGAATTCCAAAAACAAACAAATAATAAACAACCAGTGTGGGCACTCCTTGTCTGCCATGCCTGCTCTCCCTATGGTTGTGCTGCTGGGGGCGTCTTGGTGGGGGGCTGGTTGTGTGCCTCTCTGATGGCCTTCTCTGGCCCCTCACTTCATTGCTGTGAAGGCTCTTGGTGGTCGGTTTGGCATTTTGGTTGCAGTTGATCATTATGGCACCTTTATTGTATGATCTCTGTGCAGTATTGTATAAGAATTTGAAAAAAATGTATATAAAGATGATTTTTTCTTCATGTTGCATTCTGTGGCCTAAGTTGTGGGGGGCAACTTTACTTTTACCTTATAATCGTGTGTATGTCCAAACATACTTGTGATTATTACATCTTTGTCTCATTATCTTCTCGTGTGTGCCCTGAGGTATGATCCCTGTGCACTGTGAATGTGTGTGTGTGTGTGTGTGCGTGTGTGTGTGTGTGTGTGTGTGTGTGTGTGTGTGTGTGTGTGTGTGTGTGTGTGTGTGTGTGCGTGCGTGTGCATGTGTGTGTGTCACAGAGCTGATGAAACATCAAGACGAGCTTTGGATTCTTTAGACCACAACCTCCCTCCTAACAAAAATTCATATCACCTAAAGATGATTTCATCCACTAGGCATTCAAGTTTATATTTAGAGAGTCAGAGAGTGTTCACTGAAGTCATGATAAGGACAAAATACTCAACTGCCTAATAATTGTGCACGCGGTGTAAATGTAGTTTCCCCCGTTCTCGATGTGATGATGTTCCCTTTTTCTTCATGCACGTTACTGAAAACTCATTTAAAGACAGACGATAAATAAAGCTGAATCTTTTCTTACCTCAAACTTGTATCATCATGGTCAACGTGGTAAAGTGTATTTTGTAGAATATGTGAACTATTAATGAGCAAACCATTTGTACTTGATAGGAAACACTTGAAACACTTTATCAGACCTCTCCTGTGGTCGGGGAAATATACGTCACAACAAACAGACTAGAAATGTCAAATGATTGAACGTGGAGAAAACGAGCGCTGTTGTTCAAACATGAGACAGAAACTATCCAGAGACCAAGACTGCTCATGGGGTCAAAATAAATGTGAGCTGACACTTGCTCTATACGTGAAGTTAAACAGTATGTAACCCCCATAAATATAACAGATACTATTTCAATGTTGTATGGAGGTCAAGTAAATGTTATGGTTAATAATACAGTTTGTTAAAATGTCCACTAGGTGTCGCCAAACTCCTGTTTGAGAGGGAGGGTCTGCTCGTCTCACAGACGAAACAAAAACAGGTTGGGAGGGTCAGAGAGGAGAGAGGAAGGGAAAGAGAACGAGCGGAGTCTGTGCAGCTAGCATCAAATAGATCAGATACAACTTTAATATTCTTCTTAAAATGAATGTGAAAGTTATCCAAAATGAGTGTAAAGATTTTTGGTTGCAGCAGGATTAAGGAGGAGCACTTTTGAGTGTTTTTATGACCTTTCTCTGGTTGTTTTTTTCTATGGTTGATTTCTGAGAGACTGAGGAGTTCCAGGGGCGGGAAGCAAAGCGGCCATCACGATATATGGGCCCCAGACTATCTAACTGACTCACTAAACAGAAGAACACATTGACTGAAACAAAACTATGGACTTGAACTTGAAACGTTTGATGCATCTCTACAACTGAAGAGGATTATATAAAGACTAAAAAGGAGAAGTGATTTCTACTTGTTGCCACATACAACAGTGTTTGTTTTACTTCCCATGCTCCTCTGGGCCTAGATATAGATATTGGTGTAGTCCTGCTTTAATATGCATTTAAAGCATTTCACACTAAGTAGTGGTTACAAGTATGTCACAATTAAATACAAACCTGCTATGTTGTCTTTGTTATCATCATTTATAGGTCCTGTGTAGCCGCAGTTGAGAATTTGTTCAGTGCAAGATGATAAGTCTGATGTTTCTTCAACCTGGAGGAAATGAAGAAGAAAATGAAAGACTAAGATCCAGCACATTAAAATGACCTCAACATCGAAACTATAGCGCTCAATAAATAACAGAAGCCATCAGCCTTTTTCCTCTACTCTTGTTGTATACTATTGTACCACTGTTATTTCTGTTTTATTGTTTCCATTCAATGAAAATATGTTTTTTTCTGAACTTAAAAAAAGAAACATAATAGATCAGTGACAAAAAAAGCAGACATTACATAATGATGAGTTCATTTTCAAAAGTTGGGTTTGGCTTCTTGGTGGTGCAAGAGGGAAGGTCACAAGTTCAAAGCAAATAGGATTCTTCTTCTCTCCATCATGAATTTGCACAGTTACTGTGAGCTACCAAAGATTCAAATAAATAGTATTCAAGTGAACAGCCAGGATCTGCAGCACCGAATTAAGTGAATCCATAATACCCCTGAGACCATGGTTCAGAGGATATAATCATTTGTTTTGCAACATACCATCTTGATCAATGATGTAAACTCCAGGTCATGAACGTCATCTTTGTTCATGTTTTCTAGGTTTCCAGTCAAAAGGAAATTGTAGCACCATTCTTGTAAGAATTTTGGCGCTGGGCCGCCCTGCACACGGCGTGCAGCAAATATTTCCCCAGCAGTTCTGGAATTAGAGTGAACGAAGGAATTAGCAAAAACACACAGTGCATCTTTATTACTAAACATGACTACAGTACGAGTAAGTGTGTGTATGCAGAATCATGAAACTGAAAAACACTGTTCATTTTAGAAACACACCGGAACAGGCCCTTGTCGAGGTCATTTAAGGAGCATTTGGGCGTTTTCCCCTCGCCATCCTCTCCCTCAAACAGCCGAGTCTCTATGCCAGCAATCATGTCTCGGGAAATTATGGAATACAATTTTTTTAGCCAACCTTGCTGCACCATCTTCAAAGACAACAACACAACGTTCATGTTTATCAGCTAACGTTAGTCATGAAAAAGGTAATGATCCTGACCTGTCAGAAATTCTTTTCACAAAGCTCCAGTGTCCATCCCAGCCTCTCCCATGAATTGAACCTTTCAGGGGTTGACTGGGGAGCTGTTCTTCTGGCGCTGCCACAGCATAAGTCCACGTTCCAGGAGATGACGCTCACGATATTACTGCGATTCATTTTTCAGAGTACCGATGTGAACCTTGACACGTTTGAATGGATTTTTAACTGCTTCACGAAGAATCTTCACATCCCTAAAAGAGTATCTGAAATAAAATGTCTCGGGGTAATTATAGACAATAAACTATCCTGGAAATCACACGTACAATATATCAAGGCTGAAATATGGAAATCTATTGCAATGTTATATAAAGTGAAAGTGCTGTTAAACCAACATTCACTTTACACGTTGTACTGCTCCCTAATACGCCCACATATTAGTTGGTGTATGGAAGTGTGGGGTAACATGTACAAAACAAACACAGAACCGGTCTTCATTCTCCAGAAAAGAGCCATAAGAATCATAACTAACTCCAACTACAGAGAACCAACAAAGCCACTCTTCATCAAACTGAAAACACTGAAACTCAACGACCTGCTCGACTTTAAAACCATTCAGATCATGTTCAAAGTTACAAATCATCAGCTACCGAACAGTAACCAGAAGTACTTTCAGCAGAGGGAAAGGAAACACAATCTCAGAGGAATATTGAAGTTAAAAAAAGCAGCAGTTAAGACCAACATGAAACTACACTGTATCACAACAGAGGGGGTTCATTGATGAAATGAAAACTAAGTTTAAACACACTTTCAAAAAGAACATTTTGAACAAATATAGAATTGAACAGTCAATGAGAAAAAGTGAATCAACATCAGCTGTAAGGTCTGAAGCGTGTGTAATACATTTTATTAGTTGCTTGTGTTACTTAGTTATCTGTATTCTTTGACTTTATTTTGTAAAGCTTGGCGTTGGATTCACTTCTTAAACTAAAAAGAAAAAAGGGGTCTGACTGGATGAGATCTTTCACTTCATCCTTCAGAACATGGACTAGTTAAGGAAAACAAATCGAGCCACTACAGAAAGTATGCTCTGATTGTAATATTTGATTTGACTTTTAAAATATGTTCCAAATAAATGAAAACATGAATGAAATGAGTCAGAGTGTGGAGACAGCATCACAAGTCTCATGGAGTTTAGATTTCAGAATCAATCCCAGATGATATCTGTATAGATAACCAGCATTACAGCCGTTATGCATTCAACAAAGAAAGAGCAATACAGGAAGTAAACAATGAGCACAGCACGTGTGTTCATGTGTAACAGTCAGGTAGAATCTAACTCAGAACAGAAATACATTCAGGAATATATGTTGTTCATGAAAAGGGCTGATCCATATGTTATATCTGTTCTTCTTTTATTTCTCTATATACTTTGCTCATTTTACATTGATGTCTTTATTTGTTGATGTTTACACATTTATTCATCTACTTATTGATTTGATCATTTCTCTTTTTATTTCCTTATTTTGACATTTCCTCTTTGATTTGGTTCCGATGTTAGGACCGCCCACCTCATGAACATGTTGACTTTTCCTGGTTCAACATGGACACAGACATTCAGAGAGAAATCAAATATACATCACGACCGCTGATATATACTGTTCTGAAAATACATAAAGACAAATGGTTTGTTGATATCTTTATTGAAGAAGAAGAATGTACAAACAGTAGCAGATGTAAATCAGGTAAAGATGAAATCATAAGATCACGTTCACTCAGGAAACTACACCTGAAAGAATATGCACAAATATATTGACCTCAAATAACCAATAAAGACGCACACATAATGATGGATGATTTCAGGTCTCAGGGAAAAAGGTTTGATAGAAATTCATAAATGTGTTACATGTTTGATTGAGAATCTAAAGGAGGGTTTCACACTTTGTCATTTTGCTTTGCACTTCCCAGCCACCGTAGAAAACTTCTCTCCACCTCTCTGAATCTTTCCTGGATCAATTCAGTGTTTCATTCTAAAAACACTTCTTTCATTTGATTGGTGACACAATATTTCAAACTGACTTCCGTTCTATATTTACAAACTGATCATCCCAGCAGGGTTTGGCCTGAGGAGTTGTGGCGTCTCCACAAAGCTTCCTTAGGTAACTTTTTATTGTCATCATGTGTTGACATACAGAACATATATTTTATTCTCAACATACAGATGAGAATATTTGTACATTTTTGAAGAGATGTGAAAAGGTAGTGTCCCCCAGTGATCTGTGGAAATAACATGAGTGAAGTAATAACAACACTTACAGGACAGACAGCAGGATTACAGATGTTTAAAGTTTGTTGAATTCACACTGAGAGAGTTTGGATCTGTATTCCAGAAATTCATGAACTTTCCCTCCTTCCTCGACGATATTTAAGAGCTCAGGCAGAACAAGCAAAGGAGTTATATGCAATAAAAGAAGGAGAAGAAGAAAGGAAGAGACAGTCGAGGAGTTGAAAGAAACAAGAGAAACAAAACAGGAAGAATCAAAGAAATAAAGTGGCTGGAGTAGAGGGCCGTACTCCAGGTGAGGTTTGTGCCGTGCTCCCCGAGGTGACTGTCAGCCCGACTGTGGAGGAGCACAATCCCATTCTTTACATTCATTTCCCTTTTACCCTCATATATTGACCATTTAGACCAGTGCTTCTCAACTGGTGGGTCGGGACCCAGAGGTGGGTCGCGGAGTCGTTTTCAGTGGGTCATCAATGTGTGTCTGGAAAAACACGTGAGTAAAAAAGTCTGTGAAGCGCTTTTTAAACATGTTTGTTCAGTTTCTGTCTTCTGTCACAAGTGTTGTACCGCCTGACGTCCAAGCGTACAGTTTTTCAGTCAATAGATCTGATTGGTCCAAAAATATCAGAACTTCTGGAGGTGATTTTTCTTTTTTTTCGATTATGCTTTTTTATTGTTGTTCTGTTAACATTCACTCTGAGGAGATTTATCTACACTGTAAGATGTTCTTCTCTGTCAGCTGCTCGACTCCTTCACTGCACCTACTGTACATTTAGTGTCTTTATATTTTTATACTCTATCATATATATGTGTTAGTGCTTCCTATTTTTAATCTTGATTTAAACTCTTGCTGTTTTTGCTTTATTTCCTTTGCTAATTTTTTTTGCACTAAAGCACCAGGGGCCGGATTCACAAACATTTTCTTAAGATAAAACTTAGGAAGATTCTTAATAACAAAGTTAGGAATTTTCAGGAATACCAGAGACATGAGACTTACACCAAAAACAAAAGTGGCTAAAATTAACAATAAAAGTTCAGACAAGTTTAGTAAAACTGAATATTCAAATGGATTGTCTAAAATGTGTTTAAATGTAAGAATTTAGAGGCTTACCTTTCCACTCAATTCACTCAAACAATTTTAGGACAAGTGTAGTGTGATCTTAAAGTTAAGAAGAAAGTTAAGAACTTTGTTTTCAAGAATCTAATTTCTTCTTAAGTTTTTTCTTAGGAAGAAACATAAGAAGAAAGTTAAGAAAATATATCAGAACTTTTTTCATGAATATGAAATCTTCTTAACTTTTGTCTTAAGACTGAAGTTAAGAAGAAATCAGCACTTAAGAAGTTTTTTTATCTTAAGAAGCTTTTGTGAATCCGGCCCCAGGTCAGATTCTTTGTATGTGTAAATGTACTCGGCAATAAAGAACCGATTCTGATTGTAAAAACTAAAGAGACACATACTCTATTTGGCATTCTGATAACTGCCTGTAAGAAAACCATAACTAGACCCTGGCTCCATCCTGACCCCCCCATGACAGAGGAGTGGGAGGATATAGTTCATGAAATCTATATTATGGAAACAATGACCTTCTCACTCCGTTTATAAATGGATACATTTACGCAGTGATGGTGAAGATGGGTCTCATATGTACGTTTGTCACGGCCACTCTTTCCTGAATTGATAAATGAACAGATACCGTTGATGTTGTTATCCTCATACATACATGTGTACTGATGTCATGTACGGATATCATGCATTATAGATTTAGGTTTTCTGTACTTTGTCTATTTGTGCTCTTTGGCCCTCCGCTTTGAGGCGTAGAAAACATGTTGAAACGTGTCTCCCTACATATTCATGAAAATCAATGTGACTACACATCCCTCTTTACAGATTGTATATAGTTATAGAGGAAGAAGATAGATATTGGAAACGAAGATGTTGAGGAGGAAAAGGGTTTCAGGAATATCTAGATGTTTGCTGCAGACTTTCACTGTCGACCCTTTATGCTTTCAGTAACTGCACGGCTAATTGTAAATTGTTCTCAACCATCCTCTAAATAAAGAATTGAAGAAAAAGAAAGAGACACATACTCTGTGTGTTCTTAAGTTCATTATGTTTTATTATCACTGTTCATTCATCATTGATGCTTCAAAAGGCAGCGACAGTTTAAGGCTCAGCGGTAGAGTCGGTCGTCTCTCAAGCGGAAGGTCGGCGGCTCGATTCCCAGCTTCTGCAGCCACATGTCTGATGTGTCCTTGGGAAAGACACTTTGCCCATAATTGCTCCGACTGCTTCGTCTGTGGTGTGTGAATGTGTATGAATGGATGAGTTAATACTGATGGACTTTTTACTCAGCAGCCTCTGCCATCAGTGTGTGAATGTGTATGAATGGATGAGTTAATACTGATGGACTCTTTACTCAGCAGCCTCTGCCATCAGTGTGTGAATGTGTATGAATGGATGAGTTAATACTGATGGACTCTTTACACAGCAGCCTCTACCATCAGTGTGTGAATGTGTATGAATGGATGAGTTAATACTGATGGACTCTTTACTCAGCAGCCTCTACCATCAGTGTGTGAATGTGTATGAATGGATGAGTTAATACTGATGGACTCTTTACACAGCAGCCTCTACCATCAGTGTGTGAATGTGTATGAATGGATGAGTTAATACTGATGGACTCTTTACTCAGCAGCCTCTACCATCAGTGTGTGAATGTGTATGAATGGATGAGTTAATACTGATGGACTCTTTACTCAGCAGCCTCTACCATCAGTGTGTGAATGTGTAGGTGTGACCTGCGGTGTGAAAGCGCTTTGAGGAGTCAGAAGACGAGAAAAGAAATAAACAAGCTCAAGTCCATTCACTGTTTACTGTTCATGTGATTTTATACACGTTTGTAATGTTGTGAAATTCATGCAAAATAATGGTGATAATGGTGAAAGTGGGATTATTCCTCAGACTATAAGTGGACTGTCAGACAAGAATCCAGCAGTAGACCTCGATATGTGACCTCAGAAACCTGACTCAATTAACACTTTGAAAACGATTTAAAACACTGTGACAAAAAAATAACCACATTTAATTATTTAAATCAGGGTTTCTCAACTGGTGGGTCGGGACCCTAAAGTGGGTCTTGGAGCCGTTTCCAGCAGGTCAATCTTTCATTGAACGAATCTGATTGGCTGAAAAATATCTGAAAATAAAAAAATTATAAAATGTAAAAATGTTTTTCAAAATGTAAAATTTGTCTGAAATTTTGTAAGTGTTTCAAACTTCGTAATTTTGCTTTGCACTTCCCAGCCACCGTATCCAAAGGACAAAGTCTGAGGAAGAAACGTCACTTGTCGATGAATCCTTTAAACGGGAGCTCCTCGGGGTGCAGATTTTGTTTCCGTCTTAAAACCTTTTCTTTTTGTTTTTTGGATCCAGCATACACGTAGGGATGTGCGTGCCTTTTTTTGATTTTTCATAAAGTTTAAAACATGCAACATGAGCTGCTTTGAGTTTGAAACGAAAACGCCGTTGGATGTGATTTAAATCCTTTTTCTAACATTTTATTTTTCACCAGGAGAGCTTAAAAGACACAGAAAAGTTAGAGGAGCTTAATCGGTGCCCTGCAATTTAAAATTTTGCTTCTTCATTTGAAGAGTGTTTTTACAAAAATATAAAATAAAGTTCTCCCAGATACACAAGTTTGTAACGATGGTTAGAGGGTCATGAAGCTCAGAAGGCGTGGCGTTTAATTTCATAGGCGCAGATATTGTGAGAGCTCGACGACCCCGAGGAGTCTTTAAAGACTTCTTCAGACTTTTATTTGTTATTAGTCGACTCTTAAATCAAAGATGTCCTGAGGTAGAAGAGCGGCCGAGCAGCTTTCAGATCCACGGTGAGGCTGAGGAGGAGGAGATGCATTATGTGTGTGTGTGCGCGCGCGTGTGTGTGTGTGTGTGTGTGTGTGTGTGTGTGTGTGTGTGTGTGTGAGAGAGAGAGACTGAGGGTGATGTGTTGGAGAACGAGTGGGACGAGGAAGGAGCCAGGCTCGTCTGCACATTTAGATCAACCTTTTCATGGGAAGAGGCCCCCTGATATGTTCCTCTTTGGTCGAGCCTGACTGTATGAATTCATTATTCCTTTAAGGGAGCACTCGTGCAAAAATCAGCTCCGAAACCCCCCGCCGCCCCCCTGCCGACCCATCAATTGGGCCTACATTTATTATTTTGACCTTTCCTTTGCGGGGGAGTGACATCAAAGTGGATCCTGGACGGTGTTGTCATCCTCACAGTGTGAGAGGCAGACTGCAGGCCTGCACGGGTTTTTGTTGTCAGAGAAAGAAAAGAGACGGAGTCTGGGTCGACATAATTAAAATGAGAATCAATTAGGGAGCGGGTGACGGAGGAAAAAACAAGGGTGGGGGGGGAGCCAGGCGCGTTAATGTGTGGGCATGTTGGTGTCTCTAAAACTCTGACACAATGATTGTACATTTTTTTTATTCTTAAAGCTCCTGTGAGGAACTTTTAGTTTGAGGTGAATTTGGCGCCCCCCTGTGGACAAATGTACCTGTTTTAGTAAAGTGCATGTGTCTTTCTTTAAAGTGAATGTGACATGTGACACATACATTTATCAGAAATCAAGTCTCTCCTGTGTAAATGTGTCTCTGAGTCATGACTGTCTACAATGAGTGAGAAGCTCGAGTCCCGCTGGCTGTGTTGTTGTCAGAGCCGTGTTTACATGGACGGGATGGCCGGCTCCTCCCCTTGTGTATAAAAGCTGTTTTAGTCAAGGACTAGAGAGAAGAAGAAGAACATACTCACTGATTATTTTGATGTCACGTAAGAGTTTTTAGATCACGCTCATTCTGTGTCAATTAACATGCAATGTGACGCTACGAGCTAACTAAAGAGCGCTAACATTAGCATGCTAACACAACAATGCAGGACACGGGTGAGTGCAGCTCGAGCCAAGAACAATTTTGTCCGCTTGTTTGACTCCTTGATGCGAATACGAGTGGAGGGGGGTTGGAGGTGTGTCGCTGGAGGAGAACAGATGCTTCAGTGTGGAGGAGGCGTGGCTTTTGGCTTCATGCTGGTGCTTAAGGGCAACCACTGCTGGATCAAAAAGTCGCACCTTCAGCCTTTACAGAAATCCTAACGTCGTTGTCGTGTCTTGTTGGGCTCCAGTTTTAAGGTTGTGTTAACATCACAAATCAGAGCACCTGTTTTCCTGATTGATGAGACAGTACTCAGAAAATAATTACTGAAAGTCTGGGGACACAACGAGCTGCATTATGAGTTAGACAACATATTTAATAACCCACTTCCTAGTTAACATTTACTTTTGACTATCACTGAAGTGCTGTACAGGAACGTGAATTAAAATGTGACAGGGTGATAAAGAGAGACGATGACTGTCGAATAAAGACTGTAACAGCAAAGACAAAAACAAACAAAAAAATAGTGCTTCTCCTCCGAAGAAGACCTTTTCACGTGACATGCTGCCTGCCAGAAGCCTTCGAATCAGCTCCCACTGTCCTTTGACTTCACCTACTTGTTGACCCTGCTACAAGATAGTGTTGTAGTCATGACGACGCTAACCGAGACCAAGGTTTACCCAAGACCAGAGTGCTCCGAGACAAGACCAAGACATTTAGGGATCGAAACCAAGTCAAGACCAAGACCATAAATATCAGAGAACAATCATCATCTTGAGTGCAGGGGGCGTGTCACTTACTGTAACACCGGGAAGGATGCGGCCGTAACCGGGGGATAAAAATCAAACTGTGAATGAGTTAAAGTTATTTGTTCTTTTAGAAAGAGGTGTTTTCCTTCTAATCTCAGTAATGACCTTCAGAAAGTGGTGTCAAGACCGGTCTTGGTTCTACAAGATGTGGGGAGTGAAACGCTAACTTTTCGTAGCGTTTATTACTTCTAGATATTAACGACCAGTCAGAGCAGAAATATTCGAGCCTGAGGTCAAATTTTCTGATCTGTTTCCAGCGATTTAAATGTAAGTCCTGCTTTCTGTCACAGTTAAATATTTCACTCATCAAGAATCTGCAGTGAGGAGAAGACAGAGAACCACTCCGCCTGACACACGGCAGCAGGTTCAGAGATTAGAAACGACTGAATAAAAACGATAAATCTCGTGGTGGACGGTCTTTGCTGATTTCAAAGGTCATAACGAAGCATCAGTATTCATTTCAGTCTGATTCATGAGCAGCTTAAACTTTGTACAAACATATCTGAATTTATTTTTAACTGAATTCTGCAAAACCAGAGGTGAGATTGTTTGTCCTAAACTCAGAGAATCAAATCACCTGTGATCTAAAGTCAGTTTCTTATCACTGAACATCATATCTGGGGATTAAATAATAATAATAATAATAATGAATTTCATTTATGACACACTTTACATTTAAAGCAATAAAAGCAGAAGAATCAGTGCAGGCAGAGATAAAACATGAGCACAGGAACAACCGAGCAGTGGTGTTCAGAAAATGTTCCTCTAAAGAAAAAAGGTTTCAGACCAGCAGTCTGTGGCGCCCTCAGGTGGTCAAAGACAGTACTGCAGGATCGTGGGATTGGATTGAAGTCTGCAGAAGTCTAAACTCTGCATGCAGAGGGTGCTGAGGGTCTTCCAGGATCACCTTTGCCCTCTGGGGATGCAGAGTTAAAGGCTCAGGCTGTTTTTGAAACCACCTGATTTGACAAGATGGATTCAGTCATTTTGACGAATCTCGTTTCAAGAATCTCTGCAGATATTTTTAAATTTAGAAACTCAGGCTTTGTTTTGTGTTTGATGTCGTGAGATCAGTCAGGTCAATGTGTCTTAAAACAGGTGAAACAAAGGCCATGGTGTGTTAGGGCTGTGACTCTAGAAATGTAAACTCTGATAACAGTTCAAATTAAAACAATGTTGAGAGCTGTTCTGATACCACAGCAGGAAGAAAAGAAGTCAGAGGCACCCAGCGCTGGTGTTGTATCAAGACCAAGCCAAGACCAAGACCAAGGCAGGGCCAGACCGAGAGATTTAGGGACATACAGGGTCTGTCAGTCACTCCTTTTCCTCATTTCTGCAATTTAGACATCTGTGCAGCAGTTTGTAAATTACTACATACGACTACACACCGGTCTCATGACGCAGATGTAGTTTTTTTAAAGCGTCTGTTCTTTTTGAAACTATGAATCATTAAATTAAAAGATCGTCTCATTTAAAAACCCTGGTTATAAAAAGTTTAACTCTCAGGTCATGGTGGCATCTTCCTTTTATTCTCATTGTTGGAGGTTGGACAGAAAAGTCTTCATGTTGCAGCACTAAGAATATAAGTGAAAGACTTGAGAGAAAGTACGGTGGCCCTGAAGGTAAACTGCAAAAACCTTTTATTAAACCCAAATCCTTGAAACAAAAAAAAACATTTTGCATGATGTTTAATGTTTTTAATTTTTCAAGTAGAATTATTAAGGATCAATAAAGTAAATATTCTTCGGAGACTTTTTAAGGATCCCCTGATGTGACCTAAAGTACCTGCTCATAAAGCAGACAGGCCTTCACATGCTCTGCCTGAGTATGAATTCTCTCTCTGAGAGATTTCTGGAGGCAAACTATAAGAAGTTGTCAAAGTCCTTCTGGTCTTTAACATCAGGGTTTACTGCTTTACCAACAGCGCCATCTTGTGTCTGAATGGTCTCATAACCCCTCGAGGAGAGGCTGAGCTCAACCACAGAGAGGTGAGGTCTGCTTCACGGAGTCTTGGACTGATTTATAAAAACTGTCGTTGCATTTCATGAGCAGGAAATGATCTCACTGAAAGTTCAACAAGACAAAAACAGCTTCAGGTCAAAGGTCATCTTTTCACACATACGAATGAGGTCCTGTATTATATCTGGACGAAAACCTCAGTGATGCATTTCAAGCATGCTAACGCCTCCTGATGGACGGACAAACGTGCAGTCACTGATTTAACTAATACCTGTTCATTTCAGTTATCCCCCCCCTTTCCCTGTTGAATGTCTCTGTTGGACTTCTTACTCAAAGCGCTTTTACACCGCACTTCACACCTCCACATTAACACACTGGAGGTAGAGGTAGAGGTACCTCTGTGCGTTAAAGATTAGAGAAGCTATTTACACAAACTGTAAAGGTTTGTGTGCAGCACATATTGTTATATATTATACGTATTTCACTGTATGGACCTCGTGATCTACATTCTACTTGATGTGCAGAAAACACTTTTCTTTTCTTCAGATTAGATTCTAATCCTGTCAGTAAACAGTCACTCAGGAGATTTCACTTGAAAACTAAGTTACAGCGCTGCCGTCCTGCTGACATGAGCACCGTGTCTACCTTTATGTGGAGACGCACTGATCGTATCTGATCAGCTAAGACCGCTGCAGGTGTCTAATAAAAGAATAAGTGCTACTCGCTCGCCGTTTTCCCATAACAATGGCATTCCATGCATCATCGCCACACGTGAACGGTTTCTGAACAAGACGGCACGTAATCGCGCATGCAGGTGAACACAGGTGTTGTCCTTTTACTCCAAACTATCAACAACTAAGCAGAAGGGTGCTCCAAGTCCTGGACTGGAGTACTACACAATTCTGGCTGCACAACAAGTATCCGATAATTTGGAAAATTGACTTTACGGCATCCTGTCTTCCCACACTAAAACTCTCCTGTCAACAGTCAACCCGCGAAGCCGGTCTAAGAAACTAGCATCGTAGACGACACACCAGAGACAGTACAGCAGAAGAGAGTCACATGTTTGTGAAACATATTTCACAGTCCATGAAATATATGTTTATGTTTTTTAAAATGTTTTTGTGTTTCATGAAATACTTCTGCATGTACTGAAATGTTTTTCGCAATCTTGAAATATTTGCACAGTTGACCTTCAGGGCCGCCGTAGTAGCAGAATGTACACCCAGGTATTCTTGACTTCAAATATAAACAAAGTTTAGAGATTTTTTATAAAAGTAGGTTTGCTAAATTAATTTTAAAAGAAAGTCCTCCAGTACTTTCACTTGTATTGGATCTCTACTTTAAATTAAGTCATGAAGGTGTGAACCCCGCCCCCTCCTCTCTGGAGTCAGACTTATCATAAAGTAAAGCTGCTCCATCGTCCCTTCTGGGCCTCCGTACATGTGTGGTGGTGACTGTGTCTGCAGAGACCCTGTCCTCTGACTGGATTTTACTGGTCTGACTCGTGCATGAGCATCTGTGACTCTTCCAACTGTACCAGGGCCAAGGAGGCACTCACTGGGGTCAAACATGCTTGGGCACAGTACGGATTGCCTAGTGTGAGTGTGACCTTACAGTGTTACACTATTTTCCAGCATCTAAAATCTGCTTTCACACCTGCAGAAAACTCCTGAAGTTTCCCACTTTGAGCTGCATGTGTGAACACAAACAGCTGAATGTTTCTCTCTTCACCCGGAGTTTCTCCTCCAGCCTCCTCGTATTTATTCTGCAGAAAGTCAGAGTGAGCTGATGTGAGAACACATTTCTCATCAAGTGTGATTTTTAGTTTGAATAAAGATGACTGAGCTGCAAGACGCACAGAGCGCACAGAGACACGACGGTGGCTTCACACATTGTGCCTTCTTGTTACTCAGCACATCTTCATCACCTGCACCTATTTATTGTGTAAATTATTAAAGTTTGGAAATTAAGTCGGGGCATCTCTGACACTATCATTTGGCCTTTATATGTGGCCACGTTAGCACTCTGACAATATATGACTCAGTGTGGGTCCTGTAATCCTGTAAACATTGCAGATATACCCGTGCGTAATGATGAAAAGTTAATGTTTTGGCGCTGTAAGAGGACAGCGTGAATGCAGAAGCAACGTGGTGTCATACTCTAATCTACGTGCGCACATTTACAGGTCATGTTTGTGCATGTGTGTGATTCAGGCCTGTGTGTGTGAGAAGCATGTCTCTCAATAACAGAGTGCGAACCAGAATTTCCCCTCGGGGATTAATAAAGTATATAAAATTTAAAAAATATTTTGCTCAATTATTTGTTTCTATTTTATTTTAAAGGAGCAGTATGTCCCACTGGCACCTAGTGTTTAAAATGGGTACTGCAGTCCAAATTCAAAAGAGAGAGAGCTGCCGCCCGCTTCCATCGCTGCAACACCTGTTGGTTTGACCTGATAACTGCTCTCATATCTTGCAAACCGAGGGGCGTCTAAAACGGCCGTGTGGGGGTGCCTTACAGTAAAACCGCCTACCTTCTCTGGTCCAAACAAATCCAGACCATTCAGGACCAGACTCTAAAGTTAGAAGGAGGACATACTGGCTGCTGCATTGTTGTCAGAGAAGCCAGCACTTCAACATAGCATGTTTTCTTAATGTCTGATTATAGAGTAAGCTCACTTTATCATTTCACTCACTACACATCTCACTGATTGGACCTTTAAGGCTTCATAAATATAAAGTGGGGTAATAAATAAATCTGTCATAATCTTCGTTTTCTTTTACCACATTTGTAAGAAGGTAAACAGCTGTTTATGTTTAATTGTCTGCATGAGTCGATGACTTCAAGAAACCCTAAATAATCACAATAACTGCCGTTTGTTTACAAAAATATTTAATTTTAAAATCTGCAGATCATGAATACAATGATTGAAGTTATTTTGTAAGAGTTATTCAGACCAGCTGAAAACACAAAGTCGTCCTCATCACCAGTGTATTCATTAACACCTTTTGACTGTATCCTCACAGTGTCAACATAAAAACAAGGATAAGGATAAACTTTATTGATCCCCCAATGGGGGAAATTTAGTTGTTACAGCAGCTCAAAAACAGGAATATAAACAGCATCAATAGCAAAAAGTTAAGAAAAAACAGCTATGAGCATGTTTACATGAATTAAATAAAGGAAGTAAAAATACATGCTGCTTGACAGCCGTGTTGTCGTACCAGAGGGAACACGTTAATAACAGTGATAACACTTTGAACCACAGGTGAGTTCCAGTCTAAAGGTGTTAATGAATACACTTTAACATCAACACATGATGCAACAAACCCCCTCCTCACACGGGAGCCTTCACTACAGACAGGACCAAAACACCACTGAACTTTTGATCACTAAACTAAAACAAACAGACAAACTCTGAAAAGATCACAAACATCAGATGCAGTCGAAATACTTCTCTCTGCCTCTCTATAACGTGATAATGTATGATACCGTACCATAAATACATTAAAGTCAGTTCATCATGGTGACACAAGATGTTAAACAAAATAAGCTTTCGGGCTTTTGCTAACCTGGGAACCATTTTAGGACAAAAATGAAGCTTGACATGCCGGAAATTCGCCAGTAGGTCATTTTTAAACCAAATGTAAAATAGGGGTTGAAAAGTCTTGCCAGTCCGAGAGGCCTAATGCCGCCTTATTCAAGACTTAGGAGGTAAGTTCTCTCTCGGTGCTTGTTTACTGGTAAAGGACAGAAGTCCAATAAAAAGGCCAAATTGATCTTTAACCTTAGCTCGATGTAAACTTACTGACAGATAAAGAAGGGGAGCTGTTTCCAAAGCTTGAATTAATTCAACTATTTTCTGTGGTTTATGAATTTTCTGTAACCTCTCCAATATTTCCTTAGCTATTTTCAAGGACACAGAAGATCTCACGGGTCTCCTTTGCAGCATTGACCTTGCAGGTTTGAATTCATAAGCCTGAAGGCCCTGACGCACCAAGCAGACAGCAAAGAACTGGTGGCGACGAAGGCCGCCTGTGACGTCGCCTCACGTTGCCTTTTGTCTTGGCCAAAAAGTTGCACTTGAACACCGCAAAGACTACAGCCGACTGCCAACCACCACGTACGTTCTGCACATGCGTGAGAGGAAATAACTCTCCATACCAGCAGGCAGCGGTAGTCCGCTGTTTTGATACGAGAAGACCATTTTCACACAGCTGCTGCTCATGTAATATAGGTACTTCTAATCGAGAATAATGTCTGATAAAAAGTTTAAAATGGCACTGGCGTTGTCAGTCCTTGGTCTTGGAAAAAGAAAAGAAGAGGTGGAGGCGACCTTCGAACAGCCAATCAAAGTGATTCCTTTCACCAACGGCACCGACGCTGACCGACGCCGATTCAACATGACAAAAAGGCAGACGAGGTCCAACAGGTAGTTACGTAGCCGGACACACAAAAACTAGGGCGATGACCGCTCATGATCTCCTTGGTGTGTCAGGGCCTTAACAGTTGACATTTAGATGTATAAGTGATGCATTCAAACTTGGAAGAGGTGTGCTTTGGCACGGTCCAGTTGCTCATGCACGAGCACAAGCATGGGTACACAACATGGGCATGAAGTATAATCAATATAAGCAATCGTTCATCGGCACCGCATGGAGAAGCCGAGCCTAGTGAGTGCTCCTTCATGTTACTCCAAAACCCTTTCTTGTGCTTAGTTTGTTTCTGTGTTTTCCTGATTTTTATTTTGCCATTTGGCATTCTAATTTATTTATGTAATGATTAGAGGCTATTTGAAACAGTCCAAAGATTCTGCAGATCTGATGGTTTATGGGAGTTGCTACTAGAAAGTCAGGGGCCAAAGCAACAAAAGAACGTTCATCTTTTGTTTAAAAATTAGAGTTTAAAATGGAAAGAACGTCGAGATTAGATAATCTGTGTGGACGAGGGGTGGAATATGGAACAAGGAGGTCTAATATGTAGGATGGGGCGAGGTCAGGCAGGGCATTTTTTATGAGTAACAGGATTTTTTACTTTATCCTGAATTTTACTTGAAGCCAAAGAAGAGAGGCGCGACATTTGCATCAACATCTTTTGTACCCAGCTTTGGCTTCAGCTCTGGAATGACTCCAGTCTCCACATTGTCACTTGTCTCCATGACTCTTCAAGCTTTCGCTGTGAGTTCAATGAAATCGTCTAGAAGCTCCTCTTCAGACAAGAGTTTGAAGGTCGTGGTAAAAATGTAGAACGGAAAAGAGAATGAACGTTTTGCTGTTGCCCTCTCAAATTTCAGTCTCTCAACGAGCCTGCCAACAGCTTTATCAGCCATGTTTGGTTTCTAAAGTTTGTTCCCAGATGAAAAGGTGAGGTCAAATGTTAAAAGATGCGTTCATGTTGCATCAGGACAATTGTCTTTCTGTTTCTAGGCTCCGGGTTTTTGATTTTGCTCTTCCAGCTTAGAGCGATAATAAAATGTCAGGGAGGCTGCACCTGAAATCTTCCTGGCTAGTTCACAAACATGTACCTCACAGCGGGAGGCAGGAGAGGCGGCCTCAGGAGGCAGGATATGACGTTAAATTAACAACGTTGAAGTGCATCGGACGCAGAGTACAGACATCATCGCTCCCTCCCTCTCGCTTGTGCTGAACTATCCTAAACATTTCCTGCTGTGTTCTCACATAGGCTCCATCCGGCTTCATGCAGAAAATTTGCTAGGTGGGCTGGCAGGAAAAAATCAAGGTAAAGTCTGATTTCACTCATGCAGCTCATCCCGAAAAACTTCAGAACATTTGGTAGTTTAGTGAATGCACCACTACAGTTCAGATGTTTTGGACCCTGGTTTTTTCAGTTGCATGGATAAATAATAATTATTTGTAAAGCGCCTTTAAAGGGACCCAATGATGCTTTACTTCAGAACACACAAACAAGACAACACAATCAACCAAGGCCCATCCGTTCTGAGCTAAATGGACGGGTTTTTAAAATTTATTTGAATAGTTCTGAGGATGTAGAGGGTAGATAACTACCCGGAGAGCGTTCCAGACGGTGGGGGCCGCCATAACGAAGGCTCAGCCCCAGAAAGTCTGCAGGTTGGTGTGGGGGAAGGAGGGCACTTGGAAGAGTGTAGGAGGGCAAACCAGTGTCCGATGACATTAAACTGTGTTAAAGTGCGGCCCTTTTACAGTTTACTTTAAGCTTTACAGTTCAGAGAAAAGTTTTCCATCAGTTGCATTAAACTTTTATGTTGCATCATGTTCCAGTGGAATTAGACGGTGAGGGAGGGGGGAATAATCAAGGGAGAGGTGAGGAAGAGGAGGAGAGATCAGAAGAAAAGACAATACTGACTAAAGCTGCCCATTGGCCTAGAGCTGACAGGGATGAAGAGGATGACTAGGGACTTGCCGTCAGAGATAAGTGAGCTGTGATACTTCTGGCACTCAGAGAGCTGACTGAGCTCAGCAGGTTCAGGTCACCACCTCCCCTCAGGGCTGGATGATGGACGACCAGCAGGGAGCCGAGCTCTGCTACCCTCAGCTCCTCAACTCGTCTTGCGGGGGAATAATGCGCCCTCGCACTGAGGCCGTCCTCCTCTACGCTTTGCTGTCCTCCATCGCTGTCCTCACTGTTGTTCTTAACCTGCTCGTTATCATCTCCATCTCTCACTTCAGACAGCTTCACACCCCCACCAACCTGCTCCTGCTCTCCCTGGCCATCTCAGACCTCCTCGTCGGGCTGCTGGTGATGCCGGTGGAAACGGTGCGGTTCATAGAAACCTGCTGGCTGCTGGGAGATCTCATGTGTGCTATGTCTTACATTATAGGCTTCACTCTTACCTCGGCCTCTGTGGGGAACATGGTCCTCATATCAATCGATCGCTATGTAGCTATTTGTTATCCTTTGCAGTACTCCAACCAAATCACTCGCAGCCGAGTGGAGCTGTGTGTGTGTCTGTGCTGGGCCTGCTCAATCCTTTACAACGGGCTGATCTTAAAGGAACATCTGAGGCAGCCCGACAGATATAACTCTTGCTTTGGGGAGTGTGTGGTGGTGATTAACTATGTGTCAGGAACAGTGGACCTTGTGTTCACCTTTATTGGCCCCTGCGTGGTCATCCTTGTTCTGTACATGAGAGTGTTTATTGTGGCAGTGTCTCAGGCTCGTGCCATGCAGACTCATATTACAGTGGCTGCAGTGGGCAAGGTTCGAATCACCGCAAAGAGATCAGAGAGAAAGGCAGCCAGGACTCTGGGCATAGTCATACTGGTGTTTTTGATAACTTTCTGTCCATATTACTACCCCTCTCTTGCAGGACAAGACATATCAAACGGTGCATTGTCTTGGGCCATTGTGTCTTGGATGCTCTACTTTAACTCTTGTTTGAACCCTCTCATATACGCTTTGTTCTATCCGTGGTTTAGAAAGGCGATCAAGTTCATCGTCACACTGAAGATCCTGGAGCAGTACTCGTCTCTGGCTAATATACTTTAAAGATATGACGTATATCACCTGTTTAGCCTGAGTGTAAAAATAATCAAACATCTGTCAGGTATGCAAAGTGATCAGTGCACATGCAGAATGTTTGATGTCATATGTTGGATGTCACTAAAACAAAGAGAAAGACGGCTCGCACACTGCAGAGCTCCAGAAATGTATTCCACCAGGGTGACGAAAAGCAGGTGCTGCTCAAAACGTCACCACGGTGAAATATGTTTCAGGAATATTGGAGCCCTGCAGTGTGCGAGACGTCTTTCTCTTTGTTTCACTGACTTTTTTTTTGCTGGACTCTGCAGCTGTCCTTTAGGTTTGAATGTGTGATTTCTGGATTGTTGTACATATGTTTGATATCACACTGTGCATTTGTGCCTTTCTTTATTTCCCCTTCCCTCTACTCTCTCTAAGCAGCGTGATGTTTGAAAGATTAGGGACTCAGTGTGAAGTCAAGAGCTGCAACATTTAGTACAACTAAAGGAAATTCTTAATTATCAACTTATTAAAAGTCATTTGTTAAGCAGTAATGTGAATATAAATGTTGTTTCCCCCGTTCTAAATGTGATAATGTTCCCTGTTTCTTCTCTCACATTACAGAAAACTCAATGTTCCAGTTAAAGACAGACGATAAATAAAGCTGATTCTTTTGTTACCTGAAACTTGATGACCCTGAACCATCACATACAACACACACACACACACACACACACACACACACAAATTATAAATCCTAACTCTATGTTTCAGAGAGCAGGTAGAGTGTATTTAAGGGTTTAAACCACTCCTTCAGGAGACAATCATTTACTCTTATCAATATCATGTAGGGCTGAAACGAGTCCTCGAATAAATCGAGTAACTAGATATCTAAAATGAATAAATCCGGACTACTAAAGAGCGCTCTGTCAAAAGGCACCAAATATATTGATATATGGAATTCATTGGCTTATACGATACGTTCTGTCGTTAATTTCAGCAGACCATGTCTCTGCTCTGCCCATGTGTTCATACCAAGTTTTCGTCTTTGTCACACGCACACTGACACACATCTCCTTTATGGTTTGTATTGGCTTTTTAAAAGATATTTCCCTGAAACATTTACGAGACAGCTTTTATTCCCCCAGCGACTTTTCATATTTTAATTGACACACGCGCTGAAAGCACGCTTCTCCTATAGAATAAAAACTCTTTGAATGGGGTTGACCAATATGTCAATTTTTTTACATCCTCTTTCCCCCTCTTTTTGATGATTTGTATGGATTATGAATACAGTCGGCGTTGCATCATAGTTGGGGACGTGGCTTCCCGTGGGGGAAAATAATCCTTTCCCCCAGCCAGCAATAATGCAAACGCACAGAATTTAAACTCCGATGCTAGCGCTTACAAGCTGTCATGTCCCATATTCATTTATTACTGCACTGTTAAATGTAACTTGCTGTTTCAACGTAAAAATATGATGTAAAGGGCTGCCTTAAAATGTTATGTTAGGTCAAAAAACAAACATTATTGTTATAACATCAACAGAAGTTATCTTCATCAAATAAAATGTCTTGTGTCAACCTTTGTCTTAGTTTGGTTGATTTAGACTTGTCAGTTTACCTAACTTCTTCAGGTAGTCATTTGAAATCATAAATCTATTTTAACTCAGTTAAACTTTTTGGTCATGTTAACCTTTTGTTTTCGTTAATCTAAATTAAATGTGTTAGTTTACTGAACTGCGTATAGTAGTTTGCTGAAATTATAAATGTATTTCAACTTAATTAAAATTATTTGTCTTGTATATTTGATTCATATTTATTGAATTCATTTGGTAGTTCTTTATAACTTATAGCTGATGTAACAAAACAGGAGATAAATAAACCTGTAACTGTCTGACAACAATTTGTTTCAAAGAGAAAGATGAAAAAAAAAACAGTTAACATCCAGTGTCACTTTTATTATTGCACACATTTTAGCAAACAGTCTTAAACTGTACTATGGCTGAACCTCCGGCACTAACACTTAAATTATTCAAGTATTACAAATTGAATTCAACTCCCAATTTCAACTGGGTTCTATTTTAACATATTTTGGTGTTTTAATGAGTGATTGGTACAAAGAGTTATGGACTTGAATTCTAACATAACTCACTCTCCTTGGAGTATTGTCACATAAAAGAATATGCACTCATTGTTGCCACTTAACATGAAACCAAAAATATTAACTTGAAAAAATTCTAAAACGATCTGTATTTTTTAGCAAAACACTTTAGCACACACTAATGTTGCTCACTCTGTAAACACTTCAAATAGCCGGCATGTAAACACAAAAAAAAACTGAACTGGGAAAGTTGTGAGACTGAATAATGCATACTTTAACACTTGAAATGTTTTCAGTTGGTAACTTGAAAAGATGCAGACACAAAAAAACAAATTTCAATCCTGTCTCTTTAAAAGCTCATGCACATATGAGCGATCAGAGTTCAGGGTTACAAGGCTTTCTGCAGAATTCTGTTTCATAAACAATGTAAATGTCGAGGGCAAAAAAAACACCAATCAGTATGACAACAACAACACTTGGGGAAGCCCATCTGGAAACTGTCTGCAGTAAACAGTCTGCTCATTCAGCAATATGCAAAATGGAAAAATTAGAACTTGCAAAAAATGCAAAACAGACAGTAAAAACTAAAACTTAGAACATTTTCCCTTTTAATGCTTGGGCATTTGCATGAGATGATGCATCAGAGTTCAGGGTTACATGGTTTTCCGTAGGAGTCTGTTTCTTAAACCATGCACAAGTGAGGAACACTGTCCACCACCAATGTTCATGAGGACCTTCTGAATCACTTCGAAAGTGTACCTTAGTTCCTTTGGATAGTCAATATTGAGGGCGAAAAGAAGGCCCATTAGCATGGCAACAGCATCCAGGATGTCCTACAGACCACACAGGACCACTGCCTCCTCCAGGATAACTGATACATCGAGTACGTCTGCTCCTTCTTTCACCATCACAATGCCAACTTTCATCTTCTTGGTGAACACCTGCTCATCATCTGTAGCCTACATAAAAGTACAAACAACAAAAACAACACTTACTATTTTTTGTTAACATAGAAAGTCTGGAATTTGATTTCATATTTAAATTACTTAAAACTTTACTGGCACATCTTTTGTGTGGCATATAAATACAGTTTCTAGGTGACAATGACTCTAAACATACTGTCCTTTAAGGGTTGAACAACCCTAAAATGTGACTAATATTTCAAGCAAACGTACTTCTAAAAGATTGATCCATTTAAAGTGGAAAAAAACATTAATTAATCAGTTTTACAGCTGTTTTGGGGAAGACGGAAGTTATTTTAAAGGATCTTTTACAGCTAATAGTATTTTGAGAATCAAGTGCATTGCTTATCTCTTTATAATTATGAATAATGGCTCTCACATATGTTTTCATTATGTTTTGAATATCATAGCTCTATGGCATTAGGCATAAGCTTGAGTGGTCAGTTTGTGACTATGTTGTTGACCTGTGTTTGTTACTTTTCTGTTTCCATCAGTTAATAACAGCTCTGTGTGTGCTGTGTTTGGATCCAGTGTGATGTCACATGAATATTGTAAGAAGTCAGCTCTGGTCTTGGGCTCTGGTTGTGGCAGTAAAACATCCACTTCAGTCACTCTCTGTGAGATGTTTGTCCATTACTCTCTCAGGACGTCCTCTAGTTTATCTCTGACTTCTGACACAGCTGCTGTCACATCCTCAAAGAACCTCAGAGGACGGATGTTGATGCTGGATGAGTGTGTAGATTCACAGAGTGGTGACAGTGAGGGGTAGTCGTGTAGAAACTGGTTGTGGTCCTGTGTGTGTGAGAGCTTCTCCAGTTCAGCGTCTCTCCTCTTCAGCTCAGTGATCTCTTGCTCCAGCTTCTCCTGAAGCTCTTTGACTTGACTCACTTCAGTTTGCTGCTGGGATCTGACCTGCTGCTTCACATCAGAGCGTCTTTTCTCCATGACACGAATCATCTCATTGTAGATCTTCTCACTGCCCTCCACTGCTTTATCAGCAGAGCCATTGATAGCCTTCACCTCTTGTTGAAGCAGCTTCACGTCTTTCTCTGTGTCCTGGATTCTCTGCTGGATGTTTTGTCGACTCACCTCCAGCTCTTTCTGCTTCTTTGTCATCTCTGCTGCAGCTGAGACTGTGTTGTGGCCTTTATGTTCATCCACAGAGCAGAGATAACAGATAGACTGCTGATCAGTACGACAGAACATCTTCATCACCTCATCATGACGAGAGCAGACGTTCTCCTGGAGCTTCTTGGAGGGCTCCACCAGCTTGTGTTTCTTCAATGGAGCCACTTCAAAATGAGGCTGCAGGTGTTTCTCACAATAAGAAGCCAGACATTGCAGACAGGACCTTTGAGCTTTCAGTTTTCTCTTGGCACAGAAATCACAGGCCACATCTTCAGGTCCAGCATAGCAGTGATCAGCAGGAGCAGCTTTAAGTCCAGTCTTCTTCAGCTCCTCCACTAAAACTGCCAACATGGTGTTTTTCAACAGGACAGGCCTCGCTGGGAAGGTCTGTCTACACAGAGGACAGCTGTAGATTTTCATCTTCTCCTCTTTATCCCAGTGGGTTTTAATACAGTTCATGCAGTAGCTGTGTCCACAGGGAACAGTCACCGGATCCTTCAGTAGATCCAGACAGATCGAACAAGAGAAGGTTTCCCGGTCCAGTTGAACTCCTTTCTGCGCCATTTCTCCTCTCAGTGACAACGACTGTCGGAGTTTCACTTCCTGAGAACTGAAACTATTTTCCGCTTTGATTTACAAAACATGTGTTTGTGCTGTGAATGTCAGCTGGTGTTAGTCATCTGCAACCTTGAACCAGGAAGAGGAGAAGCACTGTTAATTTTAAAATGTGTTTCCTCAATTCCCAGGGAAGCCTTAGTTAAATCCTGCTCCGCATCTAAAACAATTGAAGCTTTAAATTGTTAAATTTTTCTTGACTCTTGAGGTCTCCGGTGATGACTTAATTTGAAGCTTGATCCAAAGGCATCTGGACTGGTTGAAGATCTTCAAAACGTTTCACCTCTCCTCCGAAAGGCTTCTTCAGTTCTAATCTATCTGGCGGACGGAGCTAGAAATGTAAGCCTCTGTGGATCATTAGCATGCTAATGGTCAAGGATGATTCACATCGTTAGCTGAGTCGTTACCACCCCCAGTCGTCTGTGGGTCGTTGAAGTCACATGTTCCAAGGTGGTACTGGGGACTCAGTTGTTTTGGGAGAGAATTCAAAGGAGGGTTTGTGTGTCTGTGGAGTGTTGTGTTGGTTTGAAAAGGGGTGTTAAAGAAGCCACCTATGTCAAGGTGGAAATACCATCTCTTATCCGAGGTGGTGGTCTGAGACACCATCTTTCAACAACCTACAGTGCTGTTTTGATTTCTTTCCCAAAACAACTTAAGCCCCAGTCCCACCTTGGAACATATGACTCCAACGACCCACAGATGACTGGGGGTGGTAACGACTCTAGGCGAAACTAGGTTAATGACTCTGATGTGAGTCATCCTTGATCATTAGCATGCTAATTATCATTACCATGCTAATTATCAAAAGAGGCTTACATTTCTGGCTCCGTCCGCTTAGATTGTTTCTAAGGTCGCTTTCACATATAAAGTTTGGTGGACTCGGTGCGATTCAGGGGTAAAGTTGCAACATTGTTGCATTTTTCATTTGGTTTGCGTTCAGACTGCACTTTGTCAAGCGCACCAAAGCCTGTCGAATTGTGTGTACCGTAGAAACTTGTCACTAGTTGGGGCTGTAGCTGCATTCATGTGGTGTCTGACACATCTAAAAAAACAAGTTTCGGAGTTTTAAAATGTACAGAAACGCCTGCTCAAGTCGGAAAACAAGTCGGAAATTGGGGAAATACTTTGGTGCCTGACTTGCCGACATTTTCGTCATCAACTTGGGGGGCAAAATATGTTTTGTTAATGTTGAGATATGTTTTAATAGGCTAATTCACATATTTTACATCAACGTTTTGCTCAAATATTAGGCTACTTGTAACAGAGACATTACACACATCGCCTTCGTAGCATCTACGTTAACTGTTGTTGTTGTTACGACATTCCGACTTTTCAAACTGAAAACATGTGAACACACTGAATGAATGACTTTCCAACTCGGAAACTGTGACCATCCGAGGAGCACCTGAATGCAGCATGCAGCTCCGGTCAGTAGCTGCTGCTGTCATCCAGCCTGCACTACGACCTGAAAGTAAACAAGACAGTGTAAGAATGGCATCCCGTAGCGAGACACAGGTTGACAGTAACCAAATTCAACCCACAATGCACTGTATTTTGGTTCACTTCCCTGGTGTGGTCCGGAATGCGTTCTCACCTACCGCGAACCCTACTCTGGTTCACTTGGAAGCGAACCGAGACCCCCGTTTTTAAGCGGACCAGAGTTCGGTTCTTTGGTCCGAACCAGAGTTCGTTTGAGCCTTCACACCACCCCAAACCAAACGAACTATCCGACAAATCGGACCAGAGTTCGTTTCAAGCGGACCAAACGGCTTAGGTGTGAACGCACCCTAAGCGTGCATGCTTTTCCTTGTTGTTAAAGTTCATCATTTTTAATAAACCGAGCAGTGAGGGTGACCAGCAGATGTGCAGACATAAGCACACTGAATGCATGTTGGAGCAGTTTGGACGCCATCAGTATGCGGCTACAATCTGTTCAAACCTGAGTTAAAAGTGGAATCATTTATTTCCACTTCAATCATTTCATCTTTAAATGACAGAATGTTTTTTTGTGGGGGTTTTTTGTCCTTTATTTTAGCAGGGAGAGCCCACTGAGACCGAGGTCTCTTTTCCATGGGTGCCCTGCAGCAATACAAAAAATAAACACAGCACAGATATAAACATATAAACAGTTAACGATAATGGCATAGACACTGAAACAAATATTCATACTTGCAAACCATGTCAGTTTCAATGATTTCCCCTTTGTAAAACAGTTACAATTTCTTTCTTGAGGTAGTTTAGACACTACATCTTTAAGAACGCTGTATGAAACAAGAGAGGGCAGCTTGGCCGTAATTTGAAAGTTATTCCACGTAACGGGTGCAGCAACACTAAAAGCAGTCTTTCCCCATTCAGTCCTGAACCTTGGTATTTTCAAAGTGATCCAGTTTTGAGATCTGGTTGAATGGTTTGAAAATGTTACAGACAGGAGATTAGCCAGGTATGGAGGGAGTTTACCTATGAGTGCCCTGTAAATAAACAAAATACTGTGTTGCATTCTCCGTTGACCCAACGAGGGCCAGCCTACAGATTGATAGAGGTCACAAAGATGATTGTGATATAAGGCATCCAAAGGCTTCAAGACAGAAGCAGAGGTGTGTGTAGAGTATGTCTATGTATTCCAAAACTGGCAGTATTGTAGCCTGGACAATCTTTTTTTCTGTTTTGCACTGTTAGGTAGGATTTGTTCCTATAAAGAAAACCAAGTTGCGGCCTTATTTTTCCAGTTAGACAAGAGATGTGAGACCTATAAGACAAATCATGATCTAGCCAGATACCTAAGTATTTAAACTGTTGAACACACTCAATGTTTACATTGTCTACTGTTGACAATGTAGCATTAATGGGTTCAATGTTCAGTCTTGAGAAAATCATATATTTAGTTTTTTTGGGGTTCAGTGTCAGCTTAAGTTGAACAAGAGTTTTCTGGAAATAGTTAAAATTGGTCTGTAGCAATGAAAGGGCTTGAATATTGGAGGGCGCAGTGGCATATAATATTGTATAATCAGCATACAGATGAATTTCCCATTTTTCAATATGTTCTGCAATGTCATTTATATACAGTGTAAATAGAAGTGGCCCAAGAATAGATCCCTGAGGTACTCCTTTGCTGTTGTTTTAGAGCAGGTCAGTTAATACTCAATCTGTGTTACAGAATACACAAGGAAGTATTTCCTTCTTTGTGAAACATGAACTGAAGTATAACTTCACACGTTTGTCATTTTTGAACAGACGGCTGCTGCTCTTCTGAAATAACTATTGACTAAAATAACAACATTCATATCATAAATGTATGACTTTATTCTCTGACAACTTTTTCTCATAAATTTACGAGTTTATTCTCTTAAATGTGCCTTTAATCACAAAATCAACTTAAAAAATCACCTCAATGTGGCCCTAATACTTACTACTTCTACTCGTAATAACTTAAGTTAACAGTCAAATAATGAAATAAAAGTCAAAATGATGAGAAGAAAACACTTCCTGTTTCTGTTTGTTTATTCAGGATGTAAAAGTTTCAAACATCAGAGCAGTAAAGTCTGTAAAATGTCTGTCATTAATGATTACATGAACAGATTCACTTCATCCACACAATCAGTTTGTTTGATCAGAATCTCAGCTTTGAAAGAGAAAATAATAATGATCTCATTGATATCATATTTCAGAGTACATTTTTAATCCATTTAAGTTGAAACCACAAAATTCATTCCGCAAAAAGAAATCATTCTATAAATGTAATTTGAGATTTTTCTAAATCAAATGTACAAAGTGGTGAAAACATAATATCTACATGAAAGAAAAGGCCTGGTGCTTTCTCTCTTAAGACCCTTTAATGAGAACAAAAACAATCAGTACTCATTGTAAACACATTTAAAGTGAAGAAAAGTTGAAATGTTCATGCAGAGAAAACGTCAGTTCAGCTGAACAAAAATCCTCATGAGCAGTAAAGCCTCTGTGACTAAACAGAAACAGCTAAAGAGAGTTATTTAAAGAGACCCAAACATTTACAGAACAAGTGAGAAGATGTCAAAGTACCGCCCATAAAGTTTGATTGACAGGTGAACAATGTAACCACAATCAGCTCTCAGCAACAAACATGAATAATGATCAAGTTGAAGGATTAAAGTTTAACCCACTGTTCCTTTTAATGACTTCTGTCTATTTCACTTTACACAACTCAGCACTACATCTAAAATCAATATAAAGTCCGGCATGTAGAGGCTGAGTGAATGTGGTCTGGACTCTGTGGATGAGAGTCATGGTTTCAGAGATGCTGTAGAAGGACAGAATACCTGCTCTGTGATCCAGGTACACTCCTACTCTGGAGGACTGAGGACCTGAGACAGGAGTGTAGACATTGTTGTACCAAAAGTTATAACTATTGTAACATTGTAACGCCCAAGATTTTTCATTGAATCCAAATCCACTTATATCGCCTCCTGCTCTGTTGATATTCTTGTATGCGACTGCTACACTGACTCCACATCCTCTCCTCTCCACCTCCCAGTAACAACGTCCAGTGAGACTCTGTGGACTCAGGGCCTGTTCATATTCAGTGAATCTGTCTGGGTGACTAGAATAAGACTGTTGTTTACCGGTGTTTGTTACTTTTCTGTTCCCATCAGATAATAACAGCCGTTTGTTTGCTGTGTTTGGATCCAGTGTGATGTCACATGAATATTGTAAGAAATCAGCTCTGGTCTTGGGCTCTGGTTGTGACAGTAAAACATCCACTTCAGTCACTCTCTGTGAGATGTTTGTCCATATCTCTCTCAGGACGTCCTCTAGTTTATCTCTGACTTCTGACACAGCTGCTGTCACATCCTCAAAGTACCTCAGAGGACGGATGTTGATGCTGGATGAGTGTGTAGATTCATAGAGTGGTGACAGTGAGGGGTAGTCGTGTAGAAACTGGTTGTGGTCCTGTGTGTTTGAGAGCTTCCCCAGTTCAGCGTCTCTCCTCTTCAGCTCAGTGATCTCCTGCTTCAGCTTCTCCTGAAGCTCTCTGACTCGACTCACTTCAGTTTGCTGCTGGGATCTGACCTGCTGCTTCACATCAGAGCGTCTTTTCTCCACGAGACGAATCATCTCTGTGAGGATCTTCTCACTGCCCTCCACTGCTTTATCAGCAGATCCATTGATAGCCTTCATCTCCTGTTGAAGCAGCTTCACATCTTTCTCTCTGTCCTGGATCATCTGCTGGATGTTTTGACGACTCACCTCCAGCTCTCTCTGCTTCTTAGTCCTCTCTGCTGCAGCTGAGACTGTGTCGTGGCCTTTATGTTCGCCCACAGAGCAGAGATAACAGATAGACTGCTGATCAGTACGACAGAACATCTTCATCACCTCATCATGACGAGAGCAGACGTTCTCCTGGAGCTTCTTGGAGGGCTCCACCAGCTTGTGTTTTTCAAATGTAGGTGATTTGTAATGAGGCTGCAGGTGTTTCTCACAATAAGAAGCCAGACATTGTAGACAGGACCTTTGAGCTTTCAGTTTTCTCTTGGTGCAGAAATCACAGGCCACATCTTCGGGTCCAGCATAGCAGTGATCAGCAGGAGCAGCTTTAAGTCCAGTCTTCTTCAGCTCCTCCACTAATACTGCTAACATGGTGTTTTTCAACAGGACAGGCCTCACTAGGAAGGTCTGTCTACACTGAGGGCAGCTGTGGATTTTCTTCTCCTCTTTATCCCAGTGGGTTTTAATACAGTTCATGCAGTAGCTGTGTCCACAGGGAACAGTCACCGGATCCTTCAGTAGATCCAGACAGATCGAACAAGAGAAGGTTTCCCGGTCCAGTTGAACTCCTTTCTGCGCCATTTCTCCTCTCGGTGACAACGACTGTCTGAGTTTCACTTCCTGAGAACTGAATCTACTTTCACCGTTGATCTACAAAACATGTGTTTGTGCTGTGAATGTCAGCTTGTGTTAGTCATCTGCAACCTTGAACCAGGAAGAGGAGCAGCACTGTTAATTTTTAACTTTGTTTCCTCCTTTTCCAGAGAAGCCTTAGTTAAATCCTGCTCCACATCTGAAACGTTTGATGCTTTAAATTGTTAAATTTTTCTTGACTCTTGAGGTCTTTAGTGATGACTTAATTCAAAGCTTGATCCAAAGGCAACTGGACTGGTTGAAGATCTTCAAGACGTTTCACCTCTCCTCCGAAAGGCTTCTTCAGTTCTAAACTATCTGGTGGACAGAGCTAGAAATTTAAGCTTCTGTGGATCATTAGCATGCTAATGGTCAAGGATGACTCACATCAGAGTCGTTAGCTGAGTCATTACCACCCCCAGTCGTCTGTGGGTCGTTGGAGTCACATGTTCCAAGGTGGGACTGGGGCTTCAGTTGTTTTGGGAGAGAATTCAAAACAGCATTGTAGTTTGGTGAAAGATGTTGTCTCAGACCACCACCACCTGGGGTTGGAGGTGGCTTTGAGCAGAGGAGGTGATGGTTTTATTCCAGGGGGACAGTAGATGCTAGTGACTGTGATGGGATGATGTGAATGGATTTTGATTTTTATTGCAACATATTAATTTCCGTTTAGTTCTTGTGATGAGAGTCCAAAATCTGTTTGACTGTATTCAATGTGATTTTTGATTTAGATGGCGACTCCTCCTCCATGTCCTGTTTGGCGTTCTTTTCGGATGATGTTGTAACCTGGAATTCTGATGCGAGATTTGTTGGATAGGAGTGTTTCGTTTATGGAGTCAACAGAGATGTTTTTGTCATTGAGTAGATTGATTAGTTCTTCTTTATTTCCTCTGATTCTTCGAATGTTTATGTGAAGGAAGGTGTAAAGGAGGAAAGGTAGACGTTTATTAGACAGGTATGTTGATGGCGACGTGCTTCATATGAACTGTTGAGTCTGTTGCCTTTAGAGAATTGGTGGAATTGAAAATGACGCTGTTTGAAGTGTGTGAGTTGTCACAGCTCAATTCTGTCTCAGCAACATCGTGAACATTAGCATTAAGATTGAAGATCTCCCAAGTCAGTATAGTTACTTTAACAAAGCAATAACTCGGTTAAGAGATGTTTTTCCATCTTGACATAGATGGCTTCTTTAACACCACTTTCAAACCAACACAACACTCCACAGACACACAAACCCTCCAACACCTTGAGGCAGAAGTTGGTCCACCCCAAGGACAAAACTCCCAGGCATAAACAAAGTAATGCTGTTTATGATATCCAGTGTGAAGAGGAGTGCAGGGATTTATACATTGGATAGACTAAAGAACTACTACACAATCACATTGCACAGTATAGGAGAGCCAGCTCTTCAGGACAGGATTCTGAGGGCCATTTACATCTGAAGGACAATGGACACTACTTTGAGAAAAGTACGTATCCTGGACAGGGAATAACGTTGGTTTGAAAAGTGGTGTTAAAGAAGCCATCTATGTCAAGGTGGAAAAAACATCTCTTAACCGAGGTGATGGTCTGAGACACCATCTTTCACCAACCTACAATGCTGTTTTGAATTCTCTCACAAAACAACTGAAGCCCCAGTCCCACTTTGGAACATGTGACTCCAACGACCCACAGACGACTGGGGGTGGTAACGACTCAGCTAACAACTCTGATGTGAGTCAACCTTGATCATTACCATGCTAATTATCAACAGAGGCTTACATTTCTAGCTCCGTCCACTTAGATTGGTTTCTTAGCGTGCATGCTTTTCATTTTTTGGTAAAGTTGATCGTTTTTAACAAACAGAGCAGTGAGGGTGACCAGCGGATGTGCAGACATAAGCACACTGAATGCATGTTGGAGCAGTTTGGACACCATCAGTATGCAGCTACAATCTGTTCTAACCTGAGTTAAAAGTGGAATCATTTATTTCCACATCAATCATTTCATCTTTAAATGACAGAATGTGCAACATACACTCTTCACGCTCTGTGATAAAATGTCCTAAAATTTTTTCTAATGGCTCTAGGATAATGAATCATGAAGTGGTGTTTTGGAATCAAGTTTCGATGTGGGTACACCTCTTTGAAAAGCCTATGATGATCAATGATGAGATGTTTGAGACAAATGGTCATACCCTCTGTAACAACTGGTGAAAATACAATATTAACAATTTAAAGAAGAACCAGCAACAGTCTCCAATGTTCATTTTCCTTCTGGCACTACATCTCCAAATATAAGTGGCACATTCCGTATCAGACAAAATGTTTGAATGGCATTTAGACCCAAAGAATTGCCTGGTTGCTCTAGATTTACTCTAGTGGGACGATTCTTTCTTTCAAGATATCCATAGTTGTAGGAGTATATTCTCTCAATAGCATCTTGTTTCGATATGATTTTGCTGTCTGAAAGATACTCAAAAAGCAACTTCAACTCCAGCTGCCCAACTCCCTCTAAAATGTCGTGCATAATGTCAACTGCATAATTGTCAGAGACATTAAAGTACTGCAGATCATTGAGTAAGCATGTTCGCTTAACCCCAAATGACAAAGGAACTGCTGGGTCCTGTACATCACTGCAATGCTTAGCATGTAGCACTTTGTTGCGCAACATTAGACCTGGTAAATCATCAGTGAAAAGCCTCTGACAGCTTTCTTTGTTTGCTACACAAAAACGACAGAAATAGTTTGCACGGAAGGATTCGACATATCCAAGTAAAGTGTGCAGTCCCAAATTGTCCCCGGTAACTTGCACAACTGTTCCATATACTGGTTTATCAGATAAAGGAACATCAATTCCTGTGCTCTCAAGGATTTTAAGATCATGAACCAATGGCTCTAAGATCGTATTGATGCCATATTTCTTAATGTCTTGACTATGAAATAGTGACACAAGATGAATATTCATTAGAGCAGAATTTATCTTTGGAGACAAGTTTCTTAGAATGAGGTAGATGCTTCCAACTTTATGGACCCCATGCTTTGATCCAAGTGGGTTAGCAGTTTCAAACTCATCAAAGAAAAGCTGAATTTGGAGCGAGTTTCTGTCTTTGGAGAAGAGAGGGTGATCTTTAAAATAACTACCATCACAGAAATCTTTGTAGACCCCACTGGTATTGGACAGCTGAACTAAATGATTGTATATTTCTTTGTTGGAAAGAATAAACTTTAAAGTCTCCAACAAGGGAATATATACATATTTGTCTGTTACAGGAACTTGATCATATGTACCCGAGGTTTGATTTCTTCTAGTGTCATATCGTACACCAAGCGCAATCTCAACAGGCTCTACCACTCCCCATTTCTCACTGTAATATTTTTTCCATTTTGTCTCTGTGTTGACATCAGTGAATGGATTTTCAAGGCTACTAAAGTAATCTTCCAGCTGGACTTTTAAGTTCTCATTCTCAGGCAGTAAATTAAGCACATCATCTTTGATACTTGTAGGCACTTCATCTACAAACTCCTGTAAATTTTCAACAACTGATTTGATAACATTAGTTGCCACACCACAGCTTAGTAGTTTTGCAATAAGGGATGCACTCATTTCTTTAGCATTCTGTCCGTTTACTTCACTACTTGATGAACTTTGTAGCGGCTCAGCAGCACAATATGTAGCTCACTTTGTTGATTAGCGGCAGCAGAAAAAGAGGGGGTTTCGTTATCACAATGATCTGCATTACTGGCCCTGTGTTTGTTGTGAAGATGTTTTCTGAAGCCTGAAAAGGTGCAGAACTTCTGACAACATCCACTTTGGCCACATATCAACTGAAACTTCTTACCAGGGTAAAAGCCATGGGAAAATTTTAGATGTCGAACTAAATCTTTGACAGTGCTGTGAGTGAACTTGCATACAAAACATTTAAGCATCTTGTTTAATCAGCTAACTTAGTTAAGAAGTTTAGCTCTGAGATCCTTCACCCTGGGACTCTGGTGGCGGAGACCTACATCAATATTGTAAATGGTGGTCTGCACAAAAGTGTACATGTTGTTCAGGGCCTGATCGTAGGAGATGCCAAACACATAATGTGCTTTAAAGAGTTCATCGAAGGCTGATAGGGAAGACTTAGCCTTGCAAGGAATGAGCTGACCATCCACAGCGATGTAGTAGTCATGAATGTTGTTTCGTGATGTCCCAACTGCAAGAATGTAGGGCTGCCTCCCCTGTCCTGAACTGGTGACCTCCTGAAGGCTACGGTTTGACTGAAATTTGTTGGGGGGAAAATATATTAGATTACAATTTTAATAACTGGATGTCAATATAATTATTTTAAAGGCTGAGAGTTCTTACCTTGTGAAACTTGACTACATGATTCACAGCTTCTCGAACAGTGATCTTCACAGCTCTCTTCTTCCCACTGGGTGGTGGGGGCAGAAGATAGATCAACAGCAACAGTGCTGCCATGTCGCTATCCCCATCTAGAACAAGAGCATGAAGATTAAATGGCTGAAAAACATGACAAAATAACACTTCTTATTTAAAAACTTGCAGCTAAGAATCACCTGACTGTTCCTCCTCAGCATCTGGGTTCTCCTCTGCAGCATGTATTAGGGAATCCAACATCGGTGTCTTTGTGAGACTGTTTGCTTCTTTAATGACTTTTGGCTTCAGAAAGGCTCCCCACTTCTCCATAAGTTTTGACGAGGTGTCATCTCCAAACAGCAACTGAAAGTCTTGAAGCACCTTAAAACATAATGACAACAGTAATTTGGAAAGTTAAGGTCAGACAAAGTCATAAAATAAAATTTGTATGACTACATAAGCAGTTTTATTCTAGAAATTTACTCACGAGGCCCTTTGTGTCAAGAAATCTGGGGAACACTGCAAGCATGCTGCAAGACTTCTCTGGATGGTGAATCAATTTCTGCCTATGCTGGAATGTCTGTTTCATTTTCATGAAGATCTGTCCCTCATCTGTGCTGTGCCTCAGTAGGGAAATGGCCTCCCTACACTGATCCCCCTCCAACTGTTGCTCTGCAGTCACCTCTCTTTCAAACTCGGGTCCTCTGTTGCTCGATGGAGACCTGCTGGAACTGTTCCTCCTGCGGCCACTGCTGAGATCCCGCTGCATGTTTTTAAGTTTCCAAGCAATGTAGCCTTCATTACTTGGAGCATCGAAAAAGTGTTCCTAATGAAAATAAAGTATAATAGGTTAACATACTTCAAGTTTCAAAACAGCATGGTGACCAGATGAAAACAATATATTAAAACAGCAAGTTAAAATAGGTTAGGCAAAGTTTGAGGTGAAAAAAAGTAGCACATTTATAATATGTATTTTCATATTTGAATAAACTTTCAAATGAAGCAGAGTTATTCAAAGTTGGAGAGACAGGAGGCAAAGGCATACACAAATGCAAAAGTTCATTCTGTAGTTTGAAAAAAGCCTGCGTAAGTGCACCACAAGCAGTAAAGACAAAATAAATGTTCAAATGATTTTTTTTTCTTCAGCCAGGACTACTAGTTGGGTATAAACTTATTCAACAGTATAATAATCCATATATCACAGATCTGTTGCCTAAATGACTCAATAGGTGAGATAGAGGGAGACATAGAAAATATGTCAACATATTAGAACACAATAACTTTTTAATGTTTTTATTGCAGTCAAAGAAAAACATGGGAACTTGATTGGCAAACAAACAAATATCCAAATTCTGCTCTTTCAGAGGAATCTGAATTGATTAGTTTGGGGTGAACTGTTTGTGTGAGAGGGATAACAAAAGAGACATCAATTTAATTGTGTCATGACACCACCAGAAGTTTGCTAAACTCTAAAAAATACAATTGATCTTGTTGGCAAAGATTTTTCCTACCGGACATAACTTTATTGGCACATTTAATATAACAGTAAAGACATTCAAACAACTTATTTTTTAAGACTTGGTGAACCCTGATGCTCACATTGATATACATCTGGTTGACATTCAGTATGGTTCCTTTATATAACAGAAATACTTACATATCCTTTTTGGGAGTACGGATCTTTAAGACAGGGGAACAAGGTCACAATCCCTGATGCATAGCGTGTCCGGATGTCCATGGGTGGAGAACTCCTGAAGGAAGTAAAAGAAAAACAATGATGTTACTTATAAAATGTTAAGACTTACATTATTAAATGAAGTTTTTGAGTTTTACTCGTTGCTATCTTAAAAATTAGGCTTACCCATGCTTCTCAATCATTGCTGCTACAACAATGTTGACCAGTTTGCGCCGTAGCGGGTCTTTAACCTCTCTGGTTTGTTCATATTCTCGAAGTATTTTCTCCCCCCTGGCTTTGTTTTGAGAAGTTGTTCGACAACCTTTGAGAAAGGACTAAGTTTACAGAATGTTAAAATGTTTAATTTGAATATGAGGCCCCATTCAGTTTGACATAGCGCTTTTTTCCTTGGTATTGGACTTTGAATAGCATTGCTGCTGCTTTCTGTAAAATAAGATTACATTGAGCACATACAGTATTATCAGCAAAATACATTTTAAGACATCTACATACAAAAACAGCCACTAGTATGAGCAGGGGCGGACTGGGGGAGGGGAAGTGGCCCGGGAGTCATTGACAGACCGGCCCACTTCATGTGCGTTGTGGAAGCCATCCAGCCAGCAACACAAGTTTCCTGTACCTTGATGAAAAAACAGCATTTGACGTTGTTTTGGACCATAATCATATAGTAAACATTAACCTGAACCCTTAAGTAGCCTACAGTAAAATAATTACAGCAGTGTAGTGATTTTAAAGCATGTAGTGATTTTAATGCAAACAGGTCATTGATACAATAAAATGTAACGATATAGTATACAAAAACTTAACCCAGAACATGTATGAAAATGAGAACTAAACTGAAAATAGCAAACTGTCATTTGAAAACTAAAAACTTAAAATATGTAGAAGAATCTCTCCTGTCTTTGCCTTTTTTGGTCTTTGATGTTGACACAGTCCTGGGGGCCACAGTCCTCTCTGGAGTGCCCTCTGAAACATATATATATATGGGTGAGAGACAAAAAATATTACTGAAGTTACAATATACAATACAGTTACAGTTGCAAGTTAAAACTTCCTGAAGCCTTGGTTAAAACTAATAGGTCATATTTTAATTGTTAGTTCAGTAGTCTGCAATAATAAGTCATTCACTAATGTAAAGATTGGTGAGTAGGTAAGTCACATAGTAAAAGCAATGTGATGTGAATAGACATATATTATTACCTCACTCAATTAGTAGTTTTTGCAGCAGCTCACTTTTCTCTGCAACGTCATCCATGATTTTGTCACTATCCAGCATCTTTAATACATCTGGTTGAGTAGCCATGAGCATAAAAGCCTCAAGGTGTTGTTGAGAGAGAGAGCTTCTGAGCCTGTTTTTGATGCATAACTTTTAGTCTATTATATTGTTTGCTATATTTAGGCTATGCATTTTAATAAAAACACTGCAAAAAGAGAGATAAACACCGAGATAAACGCCGCCGCCTTCCCCCCCCACACACGCACGCAACACGCGAACGATTGAATGAACAGGTTGTCGCCACAAGGCTCTGGCAAACAACAAAAACAAGGCTATATATTGGCATGACAAACTATATACAACAATAAGTGCAGAACTCCATAACAGGCGAACAAACAAACAAACAAACAAAGGCACGATCAGCACCTCGGACAGCGGCGCGGCACCTGAGGCACACACCTCGGGCAAACGTGCTCAACCTATAGGTGCACGTCCCACACATGGGGCGCTTGCATCCCTTGCAGGAGACAACGGTCATATTTTTTTGCAGTGCGTGTTTGTGTGACACTGCCTCCTTTCTAACTTATGGAAGAAAAAAAAAGAGACGCGCGAGGGAAATGTATCATTTTCAGCTGCCGTCTGTATGACGGCGGGCGGCGGTCATAGGTATAAATGCGCAGAAATCTTGTGTGTTTTATTTTAGTAACACATAAGCTTCAGAAAACATACAAGAAACATATTTAGGAAAAGTCATATAGCATGAGAGGCTTGTAGGTTTTATTTTAACAGAGTTATTTGTATTATAAAAACCCAAACCGTTTGTCAGACGGTCTTGGCGCCGGTTCTAGTGTTAAGCCTTATTAAGCCAGACACATACACATTAGTGCTACACAATTAATCATATTTTCATCATGATCAAGATAATGACATACATACTAAATATAGCCAAGACAACCTGAACCGTCTGTCTGATGATTATCCCATGTAGGATGGGCCATGTATAGACAGTGTAGGCAGCTTGACAAATACAGGAAACATCCGGTCAGTGAATGGTGAGGCTAGCTAACACCAGGCTATGCTTTTCATTAACTAATGTTAGCCAAATGAGCATTTTCACCTAAAGCATCACCAAGTTCCAAACATAACTTACCATCATTATATCGCTGGTTCCTTGAGTGGGCTCTGTTCCCTGCTCTGCCGTGTCAGAGTCCGACTCATCATCCTTGCTGCTGCCAGTGCTGGGTAATACGGATAAACCCGGTCCCGAACGTCGACCACCAAATAGGTCCGTAATTTTTCGGCTTGTTGCTGCAAGTTCCTCGAGGGATTTTTTTTTTTCTATCCCTTTGCTTTTCAGCACCACCTTTGCGTTTTGGGGCTTGTTTTTTATTCTCCATCGGCCCGCTAGCTCTCAATTCTCCATCAAAGCTGTCAAACAGCGTTAGAGCAGCGTGATTGACAAGTGACAGCTGCAACAGGCTGAGAAATGGGTGGGACTTACCCACGTGGACGAAATTTGATTGGCTATCAGCATAGGCAGTGATACGTGAACACAGGTATAGCCTATCACAACAATAGCCGCCCGAGCC